>PVKZ01003490.1:0-129305 GCA_004027375.1 Macroglossus sobrinus
AAAAAACAAAATTATTCTGGCCACACACCTGAAACTCCCTCTTAATCCCATTACTCTGAATTATTATACTTTAATTGAAAAATTCTATAATAACAGTATTTGTATATTAGGATTACTAACGTTTACAAATCCAAACAAAAATTTTTTTTCTCTTCAGATAAAGTCAGAAACTCAGGTGATTTACTTTATGGGCATAATTAGATTGGCACTTTAAAATTTCTATTACAGTCTGATATTTCTAATATTTCTTTTGCAATCTAGTATGACTAACTCAAGCTAATGGACACTCACTTCTAGCTTTATTCTCAAGGATTTTGTTCAGTCAGAGCCAGTGTTCCGAGGCCTCACAGGTCTGTGGGTAGAAGTGGGGGCCACAGTAACCCACACGTCACCAGGTCTTCAGCACATCTCAGCCTCTGCAGAGTTTCCCCCAGTTCTGTCCTCCGGTTCTGTCCCACTCGTGTCTCCTTTCCTGTCCGACCGCCCTGGTTGGCGTCAGCTGTCTGTGGAATCACTAGGTGGTTTCTCTCCATGGTCCCTCTCACTGGTGTCCATGTGAAGGGTTCTGTATCACACTGTTCCCGACATTATTTAATTGGGGTGTAGGGGGCAGGCTGAGCTCCACACTGAAGCAGAAGCGCTATGGCGTGGCCATTCTGTGCTTCACTGTGTCCTCCAGGCAGAGCTCTCTGTCCCAAGGGTCCCCTCAGGTCCTTTTTCCTGTGTATGTCATTCAGATGTGTCCCTTCCAGCCTCAGGCCCCAAAAAACTCTTCAGACATTATCAGACATGACCAAATAAATCGGAATCCCTGCAAGGCTCACAGTTTTGGCTTAGGATATGCTTTTTTTCTCTCTTCTTACTATTGTTTTTTCCCCAGTATGCTCTATTTGGATTTTAATGTAACACAGCCTTAGAAAAGTTCCCACCTCAGTTGTAGTTTTAACATACTTTGGCCTTGAGAGAACAATTCTCCTAGTGACGAATACTGTAATGTCTTGTAGGTTTGTACTGGAAGGAAAAGAAATTCGTATTAACATGTCTTGTGCAGTATTTGTCACCATTAATTATGAGTAAGTATCAGTTAATCTACAGTAGGGGTGGACATGGGACAAAATATTTTTTTTTGAATCTTAACCATAGATGGAGTTGTCTGGCATTGTATATCTCTCATTTACCCTCCATCACCCCCTCTGAATTCCACTACCCACATTATTTATGAATAGCTGCAACTCTTCTCTTATCCATATGGACAATCTCTCATTACACTTCTGAGCAAGGGATGTTTTCACTTCATGAACAGCTAGAAAGAAAGGAAACGGTCAGCCGTTTGTCACAAAGAGGACACAGGAAAGCTGATGAGAGTAGCAGAAGGAATAGGACGATCGTCATGATAGGGCTGGAGCCTGGGCAGGTTCGATAAACACCGGTTGCTGGAACGTTCCGATGGTCCAGGGCATCAGAGGGAACTGCTGTGAGGTGAATCAGAGGAGGAGGAGGCACAGGAAGAAAAGACCATAACCTGAGAAGCTTTGCGAGATGAAAAGTACAATAGAAACTACCTTAGAAACTTGTTTTCAGATAAAGGCCCCATAGAAAGCCAATAGGATTTTGCGGGGATCGTTGTTCTGTGTGGTACCTCATTTAAAAACTGAAAAGTGGTGTTTTGTTTGTTTATTTCTCCTCTTAAGAAACGAAGGTCGAGTAGAACTCCCAGATAACTTAAAGTCTCTATTTCGCTCAGTGGCAATGATGACGCCCCATTATCAAATGATTGCTGAAATAATCCTGTTTTCGGTTGGTTTCAAATCTGCAAAATCACTCTCCAGAAAACTAGTTAACACTTACGAATTGGCTAGCAAACAACTCTCGCAACAGGTAACGTAACGCACCGCTTTTCTCAAATAAAGGTAATTAATTATAGAAAACTTTTCTGATCTTGGTCCAGGAATGACCTGGGAAGATAATGAATTTAGAATCCCAACAGCACATCAAGTCCATACTCCAACCTGGATGTAAGGCAGTAGGTAAAGTCAGACAAGGCTTCACACCTTTCCTCCGAGATCTGGGGAGAGTCACTGAGTATCTGATACTTTAAATAAAGACAAGGAAGTTAACATTTAGAGCAGTGGTTTTCAAACTTTATTGTGCATCAAAATAATTTGGGGGACTTGTTAAAACACAAATATTTGGACCTTACCACCAACTTTCTAATTGTCTGGGGTAGGGTTAGAGAATTTACATTTTTAACCAGGTCTCAGGTGTTCCTGATGTGTCTGATCTGAGTAATACCACAATTTGAAAATTATTGTTCCACGATATGCTGGCTTAATGAGTAAGTATTTGTGTGTAACCTGAAATAGTTAGGACAGCTAACCACATTATTTTCAGAGTGTTCCTCTTTTCCAATACTTTTTCAATTCATCTCTCTGTTTCAGAGAAAATTGAATTTAGATACTGATAGTTTTTAATACCTTTAATACTTATTCATAATTCTTTAAGAAAGAGACTTTTAAAAGCCCCAGTTTCAGAGAGAAGTGAGAGCCTTAGAAGCAAAATTGAGGGTTTCTTCGATCCATATTACTGTTTCTCTTCGTAGCACAGTTGATTAGTGATTTAACTGTATACTCTTTGCATTTATTGCCAAATTAATTCATTTTTTTTCTTCAGAAACTTATAATTCAAATATTTTAATTTTTGATAGGATCATTATGATTTTGGCCTGAGGTCACTGAAGACAATTATAATAATGGCTGGAAAGAAGAAACAGAAATTTAAACGGTCAGTTGAATGTTTAGTTGTCAGGTCAAAGGAAGTTATATAACAGTGGGAAAATAATTTATAAAATCTTAAGTAATGGTAAAATAAAATAAGTTCCCAGAATGTCACAGTAAAATATGGTAGAGATAATTAAGGATATGAAAGAAGGAAAAAAATGCCCCAAATTCAAAAAAATATATACCTTATCTTTACATAATAAAATATATATATTAGAATAAAAGACCCCATGAAGAAGAGCAATAACTTAATGAGGAATGTAAAATCTGTATGAATATACCTAGATGAGATATGTATAAAACCCATATACAGAAAACATTAAAACATAACTGAAAGACACAAATGAAAACATGAATAAATGAACTAATACACCACATACTTAATATATTAAAAGACTTAACATCATAAAAATTTAAATACTCTAAATATTAATTTATGAATGGAAATGCATCCGAGTAAAAATACCAGAGGTATTGTTTGTCTGTTTGTTTGCTTGCTTGCTTGTTTGTTTTTAGGCAAGCTGATCCTAACGTTTACATATAGAAAAATGGACAAGGAACATCAACAAACAGTTCTCGGAAAAAGAAATAGGAAAGTACTTTAAATACACGAAAAGTATCCTCTACCCTAGTCATAATGAAAGAAATCCCTACTACACTGAAATATTGTTTCTCATTTATCAGATGGGCAAAAATAAAAGCATTAGATGGAGCTTCTGTGGGTGAGGCTACAGGGAAAGGAGGCATTCTTGTTCATGATCAGTTCATTTGGGGCTATCTCAGTGTATTACGTATTAAAAAATTAAATGAAAAAACATAACATAAATATGTTACAAAAGGACATATCAACATACCGTTTGTATGAAATTGTAGCAAATATTGTGGATTGTTTATGGATACATACAGAGGTAGTAAAAAGTACAAAATGTTGGGAGGGGAGAAGAGCAAGCGATAAGGCTTTAGCTCTACAATAGTATTTTATTTCTTAGTAAAAGAACAGGCATGTGTTAGAAAATGGCCTATATAATATTAATCACATACATATAAGTATCTGTTAAAATTGCAAATATTTTAAAATAATTTTAAAAAGTTAAAGATGAATGGTAGCAAGTGTCAGCTCCCTGATGTCGTGTCCGCTAGTCTTTCTTATAGCCGCCTGTAGCATGTGATGCTGTTGGGTAGCATTTTACCCACAGGAGGACTTTCAAATTGGAGTCAGTCCTCTCAAACCCTGCCGCTGCTTTAGCACCCGGGTTTATGTGATATTCTAAAGCTTTTGTTGTCATTTCAACAGTCTTCACAGCATCTTTGACAGGAGTAGGTTCTGTCTCAAGAAACCACTTTCCTTGCTCATCCATAAGAAGCAACTCCTCACTTGTTAAAATTTTATTATGAAATCTCATAGTTCAGTCACATCTTCAGACTCCATTTCTAATTCTAGTTCTCTTGCTATTAACTTAACTTCCACATCTGCACTTAACTTCCTCCACTGAAGCCTTGAACCCCCTAAAGTCATCCAAGAGGGTTGGAATTACGTTCTTCCAAGCTCTTGTTGATATTATGACCTCCTCCCATGAATAATGAATATTCTTGTCATCATCTAGAATGAGGAATCCTTTTCAGAAGATTTTCAATTTGCTTTGCCCAGATCCATCAGAGGAATCATGGTCTATGGCATTTGTAACCTTATGAAATTTATTTCTTAAATAATAAAATCTGAAAGTTGAAATTTCTCTTTGGTCCATGGGCTAAAGAATGGCTGTGTGTTAGCAGACGTGAAAACAATATTAATCTCATTGTCCATCACCACCCAAGCTCTTGGGTGCATTGTCAGTGAGCAGTCGTATTTAGAAAGGAATCTTTTTTTTTCCTGAGCCATAGATCTTAACAGTGAGCTTACTATATTCAGTAAAACATGGTGTAGACAGATGTGCTGTCATTCAGGCTTTGTTGCTCCATTTATAGAGCACAGGCAGAGTAGATCTAGCATAATTCTTAAGACACTAGGATTTTCAGAATGGCAAATGACCGCTGGCTTTAACTTAAAGTCACCAACTGTATCAACCTCTAACAGAAGAGGTAGCCTGTAGTTTGTAGCTTTGAAGCCAGGCATTGACTTCTCTCTAGCTATGAAAGTCCTAGATGGCATTCTCCTCCAATATAGGGCTGTGTAATCTACATTGAAAACCTGTTGTTTAGGATAGCCACCTTGATTTATTATCTTGGCCAGCTCTTCTGGATAACTTGCTGCAGCTCCTGTATCAGCACTTGCTGCTTCGCCTTGCAATTTTATGTTATGGAGACGGCTTCTTTCCTTCAACCTCATGAACCAACAACCTTCTAGCTTCAGACCTTTCCTCTGCGGTTTCCTTGCCTCTCACAGCCTTCGTAGTATTGAAGAGAGTTAGGTCCATGCTCTGGATTAGGCTTTGGCTTAAGGGAATGTGGCTGGTTTGATCTTCTGTCCAGACCACAAAATTTTCTCCATATCAGCAGTAAGACTGATTCACAGTCTTATCATTTGTGAGTAATAGTTTTAATCTCCTTCAAGAACTTCTGCTTTGTCTTCGAAACTTAGCTAACTATAAGAGGCCCGGCGTTCAGCCCGTCTCAGCTTTTGGCACACCTTCTTTGCTAAACTTACTCATGTCTAGCTTTTGATCTAAAGTGATGTGTAACTCTTCCTTTCATGTGAAAATTTGGAGGCCATCGCAGGGTTATTAGCTGGTCTAATTTCAGTATTGTCGTGTCTCAGGGAACAGGGAGGCCTGAGGAGGGGGAGAGAGGGGAGAATGGCTGGTCAGGGGAGCAGCCAGAACACACAGCATTTACCATCGAGGTCACCATCTCACATGGGTGCCATCCGTGGTGCACCAAAACAATTACAATAGTAACATCAAATGTCACTGCTGACCGATCACCATAACAACTATACTAATGACGAAAACGTCTAAAATAGTGCCAGAATTACCAAAATGTGACATGAAGTGAGGAAATGCTGTTGAAAAAACCTTGTTCAACACAGGGCAGCTGACACCTTCGGTTTGTGCAAAACCACAGAATCTGTGGAGCGCCATAGTTGACATTTATCTAGAGCGCTCCTTTTTTATTCAGAAATAACATCAGATAGACCCCAAGGCAACCCCAGATGCCATTCCCAAAATTATTGTTTTGTACAATTTTAGTGAAGTGGCATGTTTCTATTTGATACAAGGTATCATTACAATATAATATTTTATATAAGTTATTATTCCTCCCTATCCATATCTAATACTTATCCCCCAAACAGACATATAGTCAACCCTATAGTTTTTTTATTATTCTCTAATGTAAAGGAAGATCTGTCTTGGGAAAAAAATGTGGGAAGGGTCAAGGTTACTCCCGAGACCCCCCACAGGAAAGACTGGCACCCTTTCCCCTTCGAGTGCGGCCCCCTCCCTTTGACCTAAGGCGGACTCTTGCCGCCTCCCTGCCAAAACCTCTCGAGAAGAGAGACTTAGAGATGCATTCACAGAGAAACGTCAGCCACTGATGTAATACCGACCCGGCAAGGGTCTCCCATCATTCCAGTGGCGCGATTGTAGGCGTGGGCTTTGAAGTCAGAGAGACCACACTGAACCCCGGTTCAGACACTCACCAGCTGTGTGACATCAGGCACGTAAGAGTAACTGAGTGTTACTTTTGCTACCTCTTCGGTTGTTGAAAGGCTAATATAATAACTTAAAGCAAAGTGCCCAGTGAAAAATACTCCATAAATGTTAGCTGTTAGCTGTTCTTATTACAGATCAAAGACTTAAAACTCCTCACCATCCTGACGCAGAATTTCAGACACCAGTGGACGAGAGGAGAGGACACTTCCAGGGACATTTGCCTTCCTTCCCAGCTCTAACGTCCTATAAAAATATGTACTGAAGTGTTTAATATATGAATTGTTGTTGTTATGGGCGAAAAATGTAGTATGTGATAACTTAGTATGTCAGGAAGCTTTTGTTACAGTTAACAGAAAACTTAAGTTGGCTTAAGCTTAGAGGGAATTTACTATTTCACCCAGTCAGAAAAGCCAGAGATGGGGTAGGGTATGATTACTTTGATCAGAATTTCAGTTTTATTTCTCAGATATTCTCAGCACCACAGCCTTCCCTGTACTGGCTTATCTTTAGGCTGGCTTTCTTTTTGGTGGTAAGATAGCTTTTAATAACTGGAGCTATCCACACCATTGAACTGAAGTCCCAAATGGACAGATCATTTGTCTCCGCCAGAATCACTGTGTCCTGGCTGTCACTGGTCCATATGGCCCATAGCCGTAACTGGGGTCATATTCCTTTATGTGAGCATTTGTTATGCCACATGCTTGCTTTCCAAAACTTCCTTGTAACAGCTATGGCATAGACATACAACCTGGGCAAGTCAGCTCCAGTTACCCTAGAATCTGAGCCTGAGGCCAGTGAAAAAAGAAATGGGATAGACAGAGTCCATTCTGGCGAGGGTGGCGCCAGTTACCAGAAGTAGGGGCAGTGAGCACTTCTGGTAGCAGCGTCGTTGGCTACGGGTGCAACAGGCACTGCTCTCTGGACCCATCGAAGGTGGCAGTCGTGTCCTCATATGACCAGTTCGGTAGTATAATTGTGGCCCATTATTCCCGGCTGCACAGCCAGCAAACCTAGGTCTCTGGCCCTCCTGGCGATTTTTAACAAATCATTATGCTGTTTCTCATTCGATATTAACCTGAATTCATTTCTGTTATTTGCAGCTGAAAAAAAAAAAAAAACCTTACGGGGGCAAAGCGCATCCCCGAATCAGTGACTGGGGAATGGCGAATCAGGTCCCATCGCTGGAGCGGGGACCAGATTAACCTCATCCGAACCACGTAGCTGCTTTGCAGTGAGGGAGAGGGGGCAAGGATGGAATAGCCACCTCTGAAAATGAATATTAATGGCCTTAAATGTCAGCAAGGCACACCTGCTAACTTGTTGTTTATGTTTGTTTTCTACCATTAAAGTAACACAAGTGGCAATATCTCCGAAGCCGATGAAACTCTGATCATTATTGAAGCTGTAAGAGAAGCTAGTATACCAAAATTTCTTCCAGAAGATGTCCCAATTTTTGAAAATATTATAGGAGATGCTTTTCTTGAAGTGACAGTCTCAAAAGTGAATCAAGTTGCCTTGGAGGTAATAAGGACTTTGAAAATGGTCACCGATGATTTAGATGTGGAGGATCAATTAAGATAAGAAACTAGATGTGGCTTAAAAATATTACAGTTCTTTCTGAAATAGTCTATTCATGTTATCATTTGGGGGATAAAAATACTTGGAGATACGCTTTCCCCTTGGAGGGAAAAAAAGAGCCTTCACTGCATCCATTAAAAGGAGAATAAACTGTACTTTTAGGCAAGGAAGGTTGTTGTTACATATTTTGTTTCTCAATTTTCTCATCTTTCAACTAGAAATAATGACTGTTCTTCCTATGTTAAAGGGCTGCTTTGAAAATCAAATTAGATCAGAGTTGCGGGAAAAGACTTTAAAGCATAAATATTTTGTGATCATAAAAATGACGTATTATAATTGTGGAGCCCTGTATTTTTTCCCTTACGTCTGCCGTCTTACAGGGATCGCTCAGTCCAGGTAGGCTGTCCACGTCTCCTGTTACTGGTACAGAACTTCCTGCCACCTGCATTCTAATACGTGGCCACGAGAGCTGCTTTCCAAACACGTGTGTGATCGAGTCCACAAAGCCACTTTTGGATCAGTGTTGTCTGCCGTACAAGAGCCCAGTTAGTTATCTTGAAGTACAGCACCTTTCACGGTCTGGCCAGATCAGATTATCTTTCCAATGTATCCCATCCTTTTTCCCGCCTCCATGCTGCCCTCTCTTCCAGGCTGCCCTCTCCTCCATGCTGTTTTCCACCTGGAATTTCTCTCTGGTTTCTGGCTTGATCAGGTATCAGACCATTAAACGTATTGATTTCTTTCCCTGGGACCCTACCTATCTTTTAAAAATAACATTTTTAAAAAATTTATTTTAGAAAATATAGTTTAAAGAGCTTTATAATTATTTTTTCTTTACAATTAATAGGCTATGTGTATAACTTTATACCCAGTGAGCACAGAATACACACAAGAAGCAGTGAATGACAACAAAAAAGACCTTTCATTAGGTAGGGTCGAGGGGTTTGGAAGCTTTTCCTCTTGAAGACCATCCAGACCACAAGGTTTATAACTGGGTAGCTTTTCCATGATTCTAACCTGTTTAGAGTTTATATCTTTTCTACGGTCAATTTTATAAAACTAGATGGTATTCTCATTTCTTTCGAGTTTTAAAATGTGTTCATATGGATTTGAACAAACTACTATCTCATGATTCTTTCAGTTTCTCGTTCCTGAGGTCATTCTCCCAGTCACTTCTTATTTTCCTTATTTGGATTTTTTCACTGATTAGATTACCTATAATTTTATCTAATAATTTATTATTATTTTTTCCTTAAAGAACCAGCTTTTTATTTATTTAATCATTTTTTAACTCTTTAATATCCATATTAATATTTTTCCATATCTTTCTTTATTCCTCTGGGTTTTGTGTTGTTATTCTTTGTCCAATTTTTGAGCAAGATATCTGTTTTTTTTTTACCAATATAACTTGATAAGACTACTAAACTTCCTCTATGCACTGCTTTAGTTATGAATGCCATAAGTTCAGATGTGTAGAGTGTTCATAAGAATTGTTTCCCGAAATTCTGTAGTCACTGCTCCCTTTTTTTCCTGAGTATTCCTTCAAGACAGATTGTTCATGTGTTTAATTTCCAAGTAAGGGATTCTTTTATTTTCTGGTTATTAATCGCTATAACCTTACTGTGTTATGATCAGAGAGTATTGTCATCATTTATCCTTAAGAATTTAGATTCTCTATAGCCTAAGATAGAGAATATATATATTCCTTATATATGTATATGTGTGTGAATATTCCATCTGCACATGAAAAGAAGGTATATTCTCTTATCAACAGCACATACAAGATATAGAGTTCAGTTTATTTCCATTTATTATGACTTCGTTAAGGGGAACACAAGGTACCGATGGTGAGCCACAGTTCAACGAAGTAAATTAAAGAAGTTTATTACTCACGGGTCCTGGAGCAGTACACAGTACATGCCCTGAGGAGCCCCATGGGGGGTGAAGGCAGAGAGCAGGCAAAGAGAGAGGCAGGACCTGGGGTGCATGCCTTTATGAGGATCTGTGAGTGGAGTACTTTGGGGCTCCCAAGCTAAGGCCGGATGGATCAATCCAAACCAAAAAGAGCAGGGTTTTGGTAAATTCCACAGTGGTCTTATCGCAGGGGCTCACAAGGGGAAGCTCTGGGAAGCAGGGGAGGCTGCTGATCACAAGGAATGTGGGCGGGTATATCCGGAACTACACGGGCGTGTTATCCAGGGCACGCACTTGACTGGGGCTGGCATCAGTTCAAGGCCCCCGCAGGCTGTTTGGCTGAGCAGAATGGATGCTGAGGCAGCAGTACCAAGGAGCAGCTTAGCTAAACTCTCAACACCATTTTATCTAGCTCACCAATTATGTTTTTTAGGTCTCCTTTAGCCATAATTATGGTACTGACTTATTTAGTTTACCTTGGACTTAGAGAAGTGAATTAATGTCTCCTATTAGTATACTTATGTCTACTCTCATGCTTTCTGCTAATAGTTATTGCTGTGTTGTTCCGTACATAAATATCAGTTATCAATCATTACGTATTGTACCCTTTTTACATGTGGCGCCCTTGTTTCTCTTGTCTCCTTTTGTTGGCTCGAATTCCTCTTTGTTTGTGGAGACTTACTCCATTTCACATTTCTCTTGTAAACAATATCCAGAGTGTGCGGGGCCATTAACCCAGATCAGAGGTAACCGAGAATTCCTGAAAAACCACGTCACAGAGGAAGAACCACGTACACAGTGTGTCATCCAGTTGACTCTGGGGAAACATCATGTACAGCCGTACATACTTAACAATAGAGGATGATCATTTTATTTCAAAAGCTTCCAAAGTCAGAGATCTGTGAAGACCCTTCGCCAGGCGGGGTGACCCGTCTGAATAGCTCTTCCTCATGCCACGCCTGTGTGACTTCCTGCTTGTCTGCGGGCAGCCATGGAGGCTTGTGTTCACGGCGAAGGATTCCCGGGCCTCCACATCTAAAACGCCTAGAAGTGCAGGACTCGGCGGGCAGCCTCATAACTCCATTTAAAAGAGGTTCTTTTCAAAACATCTTCTCGGCCCATTTCCTGCCTTCCGTCAGCTTTGCACACGAGCTGCTGTCTTCTCCGCTGGGACATGCCTGCTGAGTTTTCTGCTTCTCTGATGGCCCCACTGTAGGAATGCAAGGAATGAGAAATAAAATACAAGAGGTTGATGAGAAAAAGGATAAATCGGCTTTTTTTTTTAATCTGTTGACATAGTTACCAGTTGTATCCACGGTGAAATGACCACTTTAGAAGGAAGCATGGCTGCCCTTATAATCTCTATGTGAAAACATTAAGTATCTTTCCAAGCTACAGCCACTTTCCGGGATGTTTTAATGTATAGTCACATCAAGTCTTCAATTTAGTGAATTTTACTTGTGATCTCAGAGTATTTTTAACAATGACACATTAAAATAATGATTACAAAAATGGAAAAACTTCCTTAATGGTGATACATGTACCAAGATACATTTTCTTTTGGTGTAGGATAATTAGACCATTGTACTGTGGTAATAGCTAGATCTTAAATACATCTTAAAGTATGACTTCTTAAATTTGGGAAGGAATTTGCTACTGGGATCTGGTGTATTTTGAGTGAAAAGTATGTTTTCATTCTCAGATTGGTGAAATTAAAAATTAAGAACTACTGTCTTAAAGTACAGCATTTGGTACCTAGTTAAGAGAGATTTTGTAGGATTACATATCAAGAGTTTAATTTACAACACATTTTAAATTAATGTATTTATTTTGTTTCAGAAAGCAATATCTATTGCAACACAACATTTGGGCTTCCAACACTGGCCAGCTCAGAAAAGGAAAATTATACAGTTTTATGATCAACTTCAGGTAAGCATAGAATGGCATGTTAGCAATCCTTTACTCCTGGGTTTTAATAGGTGTGATCAAAGAAGAAAACACAATAATAAAAGCGGCTTTGGTATTTGACACTCACTTTGCCTGTCAACAAATTTGTCTTTTTCATCTTCTTCTAAGCCCTTAATACGTAATGGTAAAAATATCCTACAAAAGCAGTGTTCTGCATCCCATCGCTGTACCTTCTTTGAATTTCCTGTTTCAAATGAACAGTAATGAACCATTTGGAAAAAACAACAGATTGTGCATTTCCCTAATTACTAGTAAAATTGTAAACCCTTTTATATGTTTATTAGCTGTTTTTGTTTTCTATGAATTGCCAGATTATGGAATGTACTCATTTTTCAATTGGATTATTTGTCTTTCCTTGAGTAAATGTACAGATTCCATTATGCATTTTTCTATTATACTTTTTTAGTGCTTGCACGCATTGCACATAAAATATCTGAGTCTTGGCTTTTTAGAAATGTTTATGGTGTTCACATGTGCAGGAGACATTGCTGCTGCAGCAATATTTATGGATCTTTTTAGGGTTTGTGTTTTTGTGTCCTATTTTTACAAATCCTTTGGAATCTAGGTAGTTGAAGCAAAGTTAAATTCAAATTTCCTAGGCCCCACTTTGGCATGGGTACCAATCAGGGTAACCTGGGACTGACATTAAAGGAAAGAAAGAAGCTCCATGCCCAGGAATGGTCAGGACTGAATCCCAAATTTTCAAAGTAGGGCTATATAATATCCCATCTCTTCCAAGCTGAGAATTCCCCCAGGAAGCGATGAAAGGAAGTGATCCCTTTTGCGCGACACTTGCATCCAATAACCAAACTTCTTTGGTAAGATGTGTAGACAAAGAGAAGAAAAGGGAGATAGAGTCAAATCTTCTACAGTCAATTTTTGAGAAGGCTGTTCTAATGCTCGACAATACCAGATGCCTACGGATGGTAGTGTGGAAGGTTCATACAATAACTTGACCATCAGCTCACTGTTCAGTGCCTTGCAGTAAAAGGTATACCATTGTCAGTTTACAAATGGTCTAGATACCGACGCACGACACAAACTATTTTCCAGAGACATAATTCTGTTAGCTGATTAGACTGGAACAGCAGCCCCATAACTCGAAATAGTGTCAGTATCAGTGAGGCACCCTGATTGCCCGGAGAGAGCAGATTAAAGATCTGATGCAGGCTCTGCCAGGAGTAGCCGAGGGTCGTTCACATCCCGTGCGATGTGGCTTCCCCCACTGCGAGACAGCTGCGTCAGCCTCTGCCAGGAGGCGCGCGTCTGGAACGCAGTAGTAGTCCAGGTGCCGTAAACACACAGTGCTTTACTCCGCGTGGTCTGTAATGGAGCACGTGTTGCCACACCCAGTATGATGCTGAACCCGGACAGCAATCGTGGCAGTCTGGGGAGGGCAGGCTCAGTCGGTGGCTTGGTTCTGGGCAATCTCATCGAAGGATGGTCCTCAACCTGGGCTCTTGAGTGACTCGGTTTGATGAGCAGCCATGAGTAGCTTCCACATTCACAGCCTCGAAGAGGGTATCTTTCATCTTCTAGTGTCTGGCTCTCTAAGTGGCAGCCCAAACAGATCAGCCGTTGGCAAAGCCCCAGAGTCAGAGCCCTTCCCAGTGAGCAGAGTGGACAAGTCTGCGCTAGGCTCCTCACAGCTGGCCGAGGCCGAACCTCAAGGGCCTTTAGGTTTCTATTTAGCCGAAGCGTCAGGAAACCAGACCAAGGCATCGAGAGGAATCTTTCTGAACTAAGAGCTGCACTGAGCCAGCAGCTTTGCTTTAGGACGTGAAGTGGACGCCCAAATTGCTCCCAGAGGGACAGCTGCCACTTTCATGTAAAGCCTTCTCGCCACTGGAGCCAGGTTAGCTATGTTCTTGAATATACAGTTTCCATTTGACAAGCAGGGCCTTTGGACCCCTCTCACCTTGTCAGTTATAGAATGGGACTGTTAGACATTCATTTCTCACAGTTTTGGAGGCTGGGAAGCCCAAGATCAAAGTGCTGGCAGATTTGGTTCCTGGCAGAAACCCTCTTCCTGGCTTTTGGACAGCTACTTTCTCTCTGTGTCTTCACAGAGCAGAGAGCAGCGAGTTCTGACCCTTGTGTTCCTCTTCTCATAAGGATACCACTCTCATCATGGGGCCCTGCCCTTGTGACCCCATCTAAACCTAATTACCTACCAGAGGCTCCGCCCCCCAAATCATCACATTGGGTTTAAGCGCTTCGACATTTGCATTTGGGTGGTGGGCGGGGACAGTGGGGCAGACATTCAGTTCCGGACACCAAGGTACTGCAATTGTGGTCGGGGTGGAGAGAACACAGATCAAGCAAAAGTTTTGTGGCAGATGAGATGAGAAAAAGGCAAATAGTCTATTTTGTATGATTGGTATATAGTGGTTTTATTAACTAGATTAGAGGAATAATAGAAGCAACAAGTACGAAAAGAACATACGGACTAGATGACATTGACCTTGGAAACGTGAGACATCGGGATGGAAATATATAGTAGACCACTGACGTTTCACTCCGGCACTTAGCACCAAAGACTGAGAAAAAAAGTACACATTAGAGAGTCATTAGAATCCAGATGTAGTTAAAGATATTTACATTGATGAGATCAGATAGGGACAATGGAAGAGAAAGGGACAAAGATGAATTAGGGAAGGCTGACATGGAAAAGGACAATCAGAACGCAAAAGAGAGAAAAAATATCTATGAGGAAAGCCCAGAAGAATGTCATTACATAGAAGCCAATTGTAGGGAAAGGTACACGAAATAAGGAGAATTGGAAAGTGAGATAAATTGTTAAATATCAAGAATTGGAAATTATTCTTCGAATTTTAAAATTAGGAGATTTCTGGCGATTTTAGCATTAGTCTAGTCGATAAAAACAGCACAGATTACAATTGACTGAACAATAATCTGAAGGAATGATCCATAGATATAGATAAGAGATGTATTTGTAAATAAGAACCTTCAAGCTCCACTTAGCTGAACCATTAGGAAGCCAGAATTAAACCGTATATCTGTGATTTTCTTGTAGGCTTGTGTTGGTGTGATGTTAGTGGGCCCAACAGGTGGAGGAAAGACAACAGTAAGAAGAATTTTAGAGAAAGCATTAATACTGTTACCAAGTGAAAGTTTATTATCAGGCGAAGGAAGGCAGTCCATTTCACAGGTAAACATTCTCCTCAATGAAATGCTTCCCCATTTGTTGAGATCTCATTTTGTACTTGAGTTACATTTTATGTTCTCTTTATATAAGTGTGTTCTTTACTTATTAAATTTATTGCTAGGAATTTTGGAGTTAGGAATCATTGTCGTGAATAAGAATTTTATTATTATTATTTGAACCTCAAACTGGTAATTGCTAGTGTAAAATAAAACTATTGACTTGTGGGTTTATTTTGCATTCAGTCACCTCATTTAATGGACTGGTTAACCACTTGAATCATCTTCAAATGAATATAATTTTGTCTCTTTTCTAATATTTATATAACTTATATTCTGATTGCACTGATTAACCCTCCAAGATATTGTTCACTGTAACTTCTTGTTTCTTACTCTATCTGGAATGCAATTAATATTTCAGCATTGAATATGATGTTTGCTTTTGGTCCCTGATAAGTATTTTTTAGCATGTGTGGGAAATTTTCTCTTATTCTCATTATACTTTGGTTTTTGATTCCTAGAATTTATGAAATTATTTTTTGGCATATATTTTTTATGTTTTAATTGGTTAAGGTGCTAAGCTATGTCGATAGATTTCCTGTGTGAAATTGTCCTTGAATTCCTAGAATAAATCTTACTTCTTCATGATATATTTTCATTCAGTAGGAAGTTAGGCTTCAATATATAGTGCGTACTTCAGCTATCTTATTTAAAGATTCATTGATGGTAATATATTCCAAAAGTCATTTGTGTGGCAGTGCATAATCCTTTATTGTTTTATAAATTATCCTTATCAACAGATCTTAATTACTTTTTAAGCAATTAGAATTAATAGAGATGAATTATCACAGCAATAATAATAATAACTAATATTTATGTTGTATTAAATATGGGCCAAATCCTGGGTAAAGCACTTTTACTTGAATTATATCATTTAAGCCTAAAAACAGCCCTGTGGGCAGGAATTTGTTTTATTAAAAGCAGTTTTTTAAGTTACAAAAGAAGTATGTATTATTAAGAGAAATTTGGAAAATGTGAAAATGTAAAAAAGTATAATCACTTAGATTAACTACATATTTTGCTGTATTTGATTATTTTTCCTACACTATATATACTTTGAAATAATTGAGATAGTACTGTGTATAAATGATCTCAATTTTCCCAATGCTAGCATTTTCACCTGATATTATATGCTGAGAGTTAACCTCATGTCATTAAAAACTTCTCACAACATCATTGCAATGACTGCATTCTGTATATATAACTATACTATAACGTATTTAATGATTCTCTCATGTTTAATAATTTTAAATTAAGGGATTTTAAAAACATAATTATAAGAAAAACATTTAGGCTGGTGGCAGGGCCTTAGGTAATGAACTTATTTTGATCTTCCTTGGTTCATGCCTTTTTCCTAACTTGTCTATCCAAGAACTTCTCTGTTTTAGTTTAGTTCAATTTCATTTATCTCCTAATCGTCACTTCTTTTTCCTGCTATCATAAGAGCCCTCGCTGGATGCTTTTACTAGATGCCCTTACATGTGTGTCCATCCTTTAAAAATGTCTACCCAGAAGTGGGATTGCATTGTGGTAGGGAATAAAATATTTTGCCATGTACTGAAAGGTGAAATTCACACCTATATTATATCATTAACCAGTTTAAGGTATCGAATCGGCAACAGTTAGTACATTCATAATGTTGTGTGTGATCATCTGCCACCCACTAAGAAACCATTCCCTATCACCTGGCCTCTTCATTTTCTGGAAACCACTGAGTGGCTTCCTGTCTCTGTGGATTTGCCTATTTAAGACACTTCACGTAAAAGGAATTATACAATATGTGACATTTTATATCTGGCTGTTTTCACTTAGCATATGGTTTTGAGGTTACAGTATTTTATTTTATGCCTGAATAATATTTTGTTGTATGAAATATGTTTCTATTCATCACAATTTGTTTATCTGTTTATCCCTTACAGATGGATATTTGGGTTGTTTTCACCTTTTAGATATTATAAATAAGGCCACTCACTATACACATTTGTTTACAAGTTTTTAATGCAGATGTATGTTTTCTTTTCTCTTGGATATATACCTAGGAGTGGAATTGCTAGGTCATGTGGTAATTCTATGTGTAACTTTATGAGGAAGCACCAAAGTCTTCTCCACAGCAGCTGCACCATTTTAAATTACGACGAGCAATGTATGCGGCTTCCTATTTCTCCATATCCTCACCAATACTTATTTGTTTGTTCTATTCTAGTAAGTGTGAGTGGTATTTCATAGTGGTTTTTATTTGCATTTCCTTAATGCCTGATGGATGCTAATACCTTTTTGTGTGTTTATTGGCCATTCACGTGTAAATCTTTTGTGGAGAAATATCTATTCACATCTTTTGTCCACATTTAAATTGGATTGTTTGTCTTTTGGTTGTAGAGTTGAAAAAGTTTTTTGTATCCATTTTGGATATAAAACCCTTATTAGATATATGATTGGCAAATATTTCCTCCTAGTCTGTGAGTTGTCTTTTTACTTTCTTGATAATGTCCTTTGATGCATCCAAGTTGTTAATTTTTTTGAAGTCCAGTTTATTTACTTTTTCTTTTGTTATTCTGCTTTTGGTGTTAAATCTAAGAATCCATTGACAAATTTAAGGTCATAAAGATTTACCCTAATGTTTTCTTCTAACAGTTGTATAGATTTTATATTTACGTCATTCATCTATCTTGAGTTATATTTTTGTATATAGAGTAAATTAGGGGTCCATCTTTATTCTTTTGCAAGAGACTGTTTTAGTTGTCCTGGCACCATTTGTTCAGAGACTATTTTTTCCCCCGTGGAATGGTTTTGGCATTCTTGTCGAAAATCAATTGGCCACAGATGTTTGTGTTTATTTCTGGACTCTCAATTCTATTCCATTTTTCTATAGATGTATCCAGGACACGTGAAACTTGATTGTTATAATTTTATAGTAAGTTTTGAAATTGGGACGTGCAAGTCCTCCAACTTTGTTTTTCTTTTTGAATATTATTTGGCTATTCGAGGCTCCTGCATTCCATATGAATTGGAGGATCAGCTTTCCATTTGTACAAAACAGGTCATTGAGCTATCTCGCTAGGGATTACATTAAGTCTGTGGGTCATATCAGGAAGTATTACCATCTTAACAATATTGTTTTCCAAGTCTCAAACATGGGATGTCTTTCCATTTTTCAATCTAATATTTTTTTCAACAAGCAAGAAGTTTCTTTTCGGTGGTTTCACTATACAAATCTTTCTCCTACTTGGTTAAATTTACTTCTAAGCATTTTATTTCGGGGATGCTATTATAGACTGAATTGTCTTCTTAATCTCCTTTCTGGATTGTTACTGTATAGAAACTTCTTGCCTCATTCCTGATTGTAGGGGGAAAGCTTTCTTTTCCCATTGAGTATGTTAGTGTAAGTTTTTCATAAATACCCCTTATCATGTTAACAAAGTTCTCTTCTATTCCTATCTGCTGAGTGTTTTTATCATGAAAGGATGTGAAATTTTATCAAATTCTTTTTCTGCCTCTCTCAATATGGTCATATGGTTTATTTCTTTTGTTTTATTAATGTGGTATATTACACTGATTGATTTTCTTATGTTGAACCACCCTTGCATTCCTGAGATAAATCTCATTTGGCCATCCTGTATAACTTTTTTAATGCGCTGTTGGATTCAGTTTGCTAGCACTTTTAGGAGAATTTTTACATCTACATTGTTAAGGAATATTGGACTGTAGTTTTCTTGTGTATCCTTTTAGATTTGGTATCAGAGTAGCGTTGGCCTCATAGAATGTCAAGAAGTGTTCTTTCCTTTTCCATTTTTTTTTTTCAGGAGTTCGAAAAGGATTGCTATTAATTCTTGTGTAAATATTTGGTAGAATTCATCTTCCATCTGGGTTTGGACATTTTTTTGTTGGAGGTATTTAATTACTGCTTCAGTCTCTACTTGTTATAGATCCATTGAGATTCTCTATTCCTTGAGTGTGAAGAAACAAAGAAATTACCAGTTTTGGCAGTTTTAGTGTTTTTAGGAATTTGTTTCATCTAAATTTTACAATTTGTTGGAACACACTAATTCATGTATTCTTTTATATTCATTTTAAATTCTGTACAGCATTAGTAATGTCCATGCTTTTATTTCTGGTATGATTTATTTGTATCTTTCCTGTTCTGTTTTGTTTTTTTTAGTCTAAGTTCACTGATTTTGTTCATCTTTTCAGAAAACCAATATTTTGAATCATTGGTTTTCTCCATTGTCTTTCTACTTACTATTTTGTTTGTCTCTTCTCTAATTATTATTTCCTTCCTTTTGCTCTCTTTGAGTTTAGTTTGCTCTTTATTTCTCATTTCTTATGGAATAAAATTAAATTGTTGGTTTGAGATCTTTCCTCTTTTAATGTTGGTGTTTACAGTTTTAATTTTTCCTCTTTGCACTACTTTCACCGCATCACGTTAGTTTTGATAGGTTGTGCTTTCATTTTCATTCATCTCAATTCTACTTATTAAAATAAATAGGAGTTTATTTTTGATCCATTGGTTGTTTAATAGTGTATTGTTTAATTTCCATCTATTTGCAAATATTTTTATCTTTCCTCTGTTATCGATTTTCATTGTTATTAAAGAAGGTATTTTGTATGATTTCAATATTTTAAAATTTATTGAGAGTTATTTTATGCCTGCTCCTCAGACTGGGTAATTTCAATAGCTCTATCTTCAAATTACTGATTTTTTTTTTCTGTCTGCTAAAATTTACTGTAGCATGCCTCTGTTGAATTTTTTTCATTTCAGATGTTGTATTTTCAGCTCTACAATTTCTATTTGGTTCTTTTTTATAACTTCTCTTTATTTACATTCTCTACTTGTTCTCATTTTTGTTTTTCTCATTTCATTTAGCTCTTTGGCCATGGTCTCCTTCATCTCTTTGAGCATATTTAAGACAGTTTACATTAAAGACTTTGTTTAGGATCTCTAATGCCTGAGCTTCCTCAAAGATGAGTTCTCTCAGTTTATTTTGCTCCTTTGAATGAACCATATTTTCACATTTCTTTGTGTGCCTCAAGATTATTTGTTGAAAGTTGGGCACCTTTCCCAGTTTTTACAAATTTTTACTCTGTGCTGGAATAATTAGTTCTTCACAGATTAGCTGGGCCTACTCTGAACCTAAGGATCAGTCTGAGATGAAAGTTTAGGGTCTTCTCAGATGTCTTCTGTGCATTCATCCTGCATGTGTGTGGCTTTTACAGTATTATGGATATCTTAATCTCCCAAAGATTTCTACCTTGCTTTCTCCCTAGAGCCTTAGATAGACTAGCCTATTTTATATCTCCATCCATAATCTCTTCTCTTAGGCTTCTATGGGTCTACAGTCTTCTTGCAATTTTTACAAGAAGTACCTGTCACTTTTCCCACCTGAGGTCCAAGATAGGTGGAATGGATCCCAGTTGTTTAGGCAGCCCCAGACAGGTTAGAATGTTGCAAATCAGGTCTACTTGAGTGCCAGTTCTGACCTGAAGGTTAAAATTATATCCTACTCTCTCTTACTTCTATATCTAACCCTGATTCCAGACACACCACAACTCGGCTCATATACTGTATTCCTGGATGAAGCACAATGGAATTTTTTTCATTATTTTTCTAGAGATGTTATTTGTAATATCTAGAATTTTCTAAAATAATGATTTGAATATTATAGCTAATTTTTATATGTCAATTTTTATGTTCCTTATAAATTGCTACCTTTATACAGAATCTTGCTTTGGAGTGAAAGATCTTTCCTAAAATCCTTTGGTAATAACAATGCAAAAAATTAAATAATTGTACCATAGTAATGTCTTTTAAAACCACATTGGATTTTTTTCAGATTACAGGAAAAAAAGGAAAAGTAGATATATGTGTTTTGAATCCCAAGTGTATCACACTTAGTGAACTATATGGACAGCTGGATCCTAATACTATGAAATGGACTGATGGATTGTTATCATCAACAATTCGAAATTACGTACATTTTACCACTACAGGGAAGAAAGACAATGATCTAGGACTAAAGTCAAGAATCTCAGATTTATCTAATGTAAGTTTAGCATAAAATGAGTGTTTTTATTTGACTATTGTGGATTATTTCACTGTTTATATAAAGACTGATAATAAAGCATGATTAGGTATCATTAGGTACTTACTAGTGTAAAAGTAAATTTAAAATTATTATGATCTGTTAAAAATAAAAAAAATTATTGGCTATAAAAAACAAAATATGGCATTATGTTTTAAAGTGGTCAATAGAATGTTTCTAAAGGAATGCAAAGTAGATTAAGTGTAAGTAGAGGATGATGTACTGATTCAGGCATCATCAATATACCTTACAAATGAATGAAATACAAAAATACTTTAATGGAAAAGTGAATAAAGTATTTGATACAAAATTCATCAAAGAATAAATGTAAATAGCAAAAACAAATTTGAAAAATTGTATTCTCATTAGTAATAAATAAGTAGAGATCACCAGTAAATTTTATTAGCTAAGAAATATTAACAAAAAGAAGATATTTTGAACCAAACAGATTAGCAATAATTTTTAATAGAAAAATAATATTTCATAATTACAAAGTTATGAAATAGAACTTCATATGTATCTGGGAATAATTTGGGGAATACATACTAAGCTTTTTAACTAGACACTTCTTTTGATTTAGAGATCTTCCAATAATTTATTCTAAGGAAATAAAGTTTTTTGTATTGTTGCTATTATATTGATGAGTAAAGCATAATCTAGTTTATGAAGACTTGTGCTAGAATACTTTTTTAAAAAATATTTTTAAATATCATTCAAACTGCTTTTATCCAGCAAGTATCTGACCAATTTCTGCTCCAATAAATCTTTGGAAAACTAAAAAAAAAAAAGTAATTATTCATTTTTCATCTTACTGTACTTACTTTCCACAATCCATGAAAATAAGCTTATCAATTTATTCTCTTATAGACTCTAACTCTTCAGTCACACCTTTCCCTAGACTAAGATTATTCTGGTATATTGATGTGTGTTTAACGACAAACATATAGTAAACCCTCTTAATGTGATATGTGTAATTTATTTTTGTGTAAATTATTAACTTAATTTTTCCCAGATATAAAATTGTCCTGACATAATTGAATAATTTATCTCTTTCCCACTAATATGTATGTATATACATCTTTCTACCCTCTTTACTCTGCTTCCCCATTTAAAAAGGAAAATGACATAATTTGAATTAATATAGCTTTAAAGTAGGTTTTAATATCCAGAAGAGCCAGGTCCTCTGCTTTAATGTTCTTTTTTAGAATTCATTTCATAGCCATTCTGCAATTTATGTTTGATTTCCTCTTTGATGCAAGAATTGTTTAAGAAAGATTTTTTTTAAAAATATTCAAATAGCAGTATCTTTATGTTGTTATTGGCTTTATTACTAAGTTATAGTTTTATTGCTTTATGATTTGAGAAATTGTCTCTAATGTTTCTTTTATTTTAAGAATTACTTTATAACCTAATATATGGTGAATTTTTAGTACTTTCTGTAGGCCCATGGAAAGACCATCATTCTTTGCTGTCAGGGGCTAGTAAAAGATGTAGATATTGATGAATTAATTAGACATACCTTATTAAATTATTTAGCTCTTTTGTATCCTTAGTTATTTTTATTTATTTCATCTACCATTACTAAGAGAGATGAATTATTCTACAATTATTCTTATCATTTTCTTTTTTGTATTTATTATTTCTTTTAATTTATGCTGTTTTATAAATATTCATGACTGCCAGATCTTCATTTCAGATTGTTTCCTTTCTCATTATAAAATCCTATTGTTTATCTCACTTAATATTTTTTTGCCCTAATTACCATTTCTGCTCTGTTTTTCCTTTTTCATTCTTTTGCTCACCTGGTATGCTTTTACTTATTGTCCTACAACCTGAGTAATTTAATAAATGTCTCACATATACACAATATAGTTGGTATTAAAGATTTTTCTTTCTATAGGCAAGTTTACTTCATTTTCATTTTTTTATTATAATATATGTTTGAGCTTATTATTGTTACTTGTTTAATATAATAATTATGTTTACATTATCCAGTTATTTTAAATAATTATTTTTGTTTTTATTTTTACTTTTAATCTACCCTGTTTTAAGATGAAAGCGTCAACATAATTAAATGACTACTCACCTTTTCTCAACATCCAACTTTTACTAAATATATTATTATTGTTCCATTATGGCTGATTACAACTGTATTCTTTACAGTAGCCATGATTTGGGATCCACAGAGTCATTAGTGTACAGATAACAATTCTTTCTAAATTGAGCTACAAGTTAAATGCAGTTTTAATACAAATACCATCAAGTTTTATTTAAAATAGCTTTATTAAGATTTTATTCATATATCATAAAATTTTCCCATTCAAAGTGTACAATTCAGTGGTTCGCAGTGTCATCACACAGCTTTGTGGCCATCACAATGACCTAATATTAGAACATTTCGTCACTGCAAATATAAATTTTATAATCATTAGCATCTTTCAGCCCTAAGAAACCAGTAATCCACTTTCTGTCTATAGATTTACCTATTCTGGACGTTTCATATAAATTTATTCATATAATATGTTGTCCTTTGTGACTGGCTTCTTTCATTTAGCATGATGTTTTAGGATACATCATGTCGTATCAAGTATCAGAACTCATTACATTTTATTGCTGAATAATGTTTTATTGTATGGATATATCACATTTTATTTATCAGTTGATAGACACATGGGTTGTTTCTACTTTTGCATGGACATAGGCTTTTGTTTCTCTTGTGTATATACCTCATACTGTAATTCCTGGGTCATATAGTCACTGTATGTTTAATATTTTGACAAACTGTCAGACGGTTTTTTAGAGGAGTTGCACCATTTCATTTTCTCTGCATCCTTACCCCCACTTGTTATTATTTGCATTTTCCTAATAGCTAATTATTTTGAGCATCTTTTCATGTGCTTATTGGCCATTTGTATAATTTCTTTGGAGAAATATCTATTCAGATCCCTTATCCATTTTTAATTGACTCACTTATCTTTTAATTGCTGTGTTTGAAGAGGTTTTTAAATATATTATAGACACAAATCCTTTATTACACATATGAATTGCAAATATTTTCTCTTCTGTGGGTTGTCATTTCACTTTATTGATGGTATCCTTTCAAATGCAAAAGTTTTTAATCTTGAGGAAGTCCAGTCAATTTTTTCTTTTGCCACATGTCCTTTTGGTATCATATTTTAAGAAAGCTTTATATAATTCAAGGTCACAAAGACTTTCTCCTATATATTATTCTAAGAATTTTATAGTTTCCACTTTTATATTTAGGCCTCTGGTATATTTTGAGTTAATTTTTGTGTATGTTCTAAGTAAGGGATCCCACTTCATACTTTTGCAGGTGGATATCCATTTGTTGAAATGACTATTCTTTTCCTGTTTAGTTGTCTTGTCACCTTTGTCAAAAAGCAACTGATCATAAATGTAAACATGTATTTCTGAGCTCTCAGTTCTGTTCCATTGATCTATATGTCTGTCGTTACGCAAATACCCCACTGATTACTAGAGGTTTTAAAAGAAGTTTTGAAATAGGGAAGTGAAGTGTTTTTAAGACCCTGATAAACTGATTCTAAATTTATATGGAAGAACTAAGGTCCATGACAGTCCTGAACTTTTTTAAAAAGTGGAAGAATTTGGGTGATGAACCTGCCAGATGTCAAGTTATTATAAAATTAGAGTAGAATGATGTGCTATTGGTACAGAAAAAGATGGCAGTTCCAAACTATTACGTGCCTATGACATAATGTAAACATGTATAGAGAAAAAGATGTCGGAATTTCATAGAGAAATCGACAAATATGAATCTAATGAGAGATTTTATTGCACTTTTCTCAATAGTTGATAAAAAAGAAACATGGTGAAGAGGCTGCGATAACGTTCTTTATATTAATGATCACAAGTTAGAAATGAAAACAGGAAATATCTATAAAAATCTATAAAAATAGATTGGAAAATGTAAAAGAAAGGAACTTGTCCTCTGGGAGGATGGCATGAAAACCTGTACAATTGACTTGAATAAATGGAAGATACACTGCATTCTCCTAAGGAAAGACTTTCATTCTAAAAATGACAATCTCTACCAAATTAATGTATAATGTCTTTCCAACCAAAATTCCATTTTTTAATTGAATAAAAATATTTTAAAGTTTATTTGGGAGTATAAATGTTCCAAGAGTTAAAAAAAAAAAAATCTGGGCAGAAAACATAGTACTTTGGAGTTTAAAAATTGTTCTAATTTAATTTTAGAACAAACCCATACTATAGCCAAAACAATAAGGTACAGTATTGTGATGATGGTTAATAATATTGTATTGTGTATTTGTAAGTTGCTAAGAGAATAGATCTTAAAAGTTATCATAAGAACAAAATTCGTAACTATGTGTGATAATGTATATTAACTAGACTTATTGTGATGATCATTTTGCAATATATACAAATAATGGGTCATTCATTATGTTGTATGCCTGAAACTAATATAATATTATATGTCAATTATAGTTCAAGAAGAGAAAAAAATACTCAAAACCTGAAAAAATAAACCAGTGAGGTAGTAACACAGTTTTGACACCCAATAAAGTCCAGAAACATATTCAAGACTATATAGAAACTTAATATACAACTAAAGTAATATTTCTAATCAGCTAGAAAGACATTCTTTATTTAATCCACTGTTTATGTAATAATTTACTGTTTTCCTTTGTGAAAACATAGAAAGGCACTTACCTCATTCCCTATACAGAAATAAAATTCTAGATGAATTAACAATCTAAATGTAAAAATAAAATTATAAAAATGTAATAATATTTAGGGACATATTTTCAGAGTTAGGAAGTCCTTAACTAAGCCCGGAACCCCAAAAATTATAAATCAAAAGACAAAAGAATTTTACTAAAATATAAATAAGAAAATATTTTTCAATAGTTGCAACTAACACGTTAAAGCAAACTACAGTCTGTAAGAAAATGTTTAGAACATATGTTATATGAAATGAGTTAATATGCCTAATATAGAAGAGCTTCAAACATGAATAAGAAATGACTAAACATGAGGAATGGCTTTGAATAGAAAGTTGACAGATTAAGTAAAAATTGCCCATAGACATGTGAAAAGATGCTCAGGCTAATTATTAGCCAAAAAAATTTTTTCTCATCAAATTTTCAAAACCTAAGGAGATTGATAGCTAAAACATTCCACGTTATCAAAGATGTGGAGAAACAAACACTCTTACATCTCGTTGGTGGAAGTATTACTGTCGTAAACTTTCAGAAAAAAAATCAGGTGGAATCAACAAAGATTAAAATGCATATAATGCTTGACCCATGTTTAAAAAAATTGATCTAGAGAAAGAAGTGCAATAGAGCACGATAATAACTTATGTACAGAGATAATAATTGCAGACCTTTGTATAGCAATAATAATTGGAAATAGCCTTGGACTTGCTTATCTAACTGATGAGGCTTGGAATTAGAAGTGACCATTTGTTGCATTCATAGGCCCTGTGCTCACACCTAGGATTGGTCCCTCTCTTCAGAGCCCCCAGCTCTGGCCTAGTGTTCGGTGTTCTCCCTCCCCTCCAGCTCTTGGTGGTGAAGGAAACCTGTGCCAGTCAGCTGGTGGTATATTACTCACCTCTGTTGGGGGCATAAATAACAAGTCCCCCACATAATTAAGAGTTAAGTATATGCATCGATTAGAATTTCTCGGAGATGGGTGTGAGAACAACCTGTATTAGGTTCACCTGGGCATATATTAAAAATGGAAACCTATGACTCCATCCCACACCTGTGCAAGCAGAACTGCCAAGATGAGGTGTTAGAATCTGTGATTTAGCAAACGCTGCAGGTAATTCTTATGCAGCCTGAAATCTGAAAGCTCTATCATGAAGGACGGTCGAGGAAAAATATACTCCAAGATGTCAACTTTGGTATTTTTATAGATAATAGAAATTCAGAAAATTTTTGCTTTCTTATTTGGGTTTTGCTGCATTATTTGAACATTATACAACAGCATGTACTATCTTTCTGGGAGGGAAAAAACCCTAAAACAAAAGAATTTTCTAAAAAAAAAAAATGACCTGAGTCACAACTCAGTCACATTAGACTCTAGTGTTTACGTGTTGGCATAACCTTCTGCCTTTTGTATTTTTATCAATTAAGGAAGCATATTGACAGATAGTACATTTGAGTTGGAAAGTGTGATCAAATAAAAATTTTAACATAATTACTTATTTTAGGTTTTCAAACTTGAGTCTTCTGATACAGCAGATATTGACAATAACATTTTTGAGAAGGAGATGGAGAAAGATGTTAAAATTCCAAAAAGTCAGAGTAAGTGTTATTATTAAATTTAGTAAAAATGATTAATTAACATAGAAGGCAAACTGAACCAATATTTTTTATTGGTTTTTATTTCTTTAAAAACGTTTTTGACTAATGATATTTTGTCATTGTACTATTTATTTTTTCCCCCTGTGCTTATTTAAAATTTGTGTAGTTTTACTACATGTTATATTACAGTATATGCATGTATAGTTATATAAGTACCAGGGCTTACATAGCCCTTTTAGGTTATAAATGACCATTAATATCTCACAGGGACCAAGCAGATATTATAGGTGGAAATTAATATTGTGTGAGAAACAGCAGTGGCAAACTACAAAAGCCTCTGAAATAGGACTTCAAACAATCTACATTCCCAGGCCAGATCAAGCAGAGTTATCTAAAATTACCTGCATATCCATCATATGCCACTTTGCTATGTGCCAGGGGGACAGAGAATGTGTGTGATGACAAGGTCCTTGTGCCATAGGAGCTGACAGTTGACTGTAGGGGCCCTGACCATTGCTCTCACTGCTCCCAGTTTAACCTCAAATCAACACATCCACCCCTAGTGCATGTATGTCCCAGGCTTTGAGAGAGACTTGTGCTGCTGCTTCTCCTTTCCTGGAATTACTGAAGCTTTGTCTGTTGCTTTTCGGTATTCAGTTTGGGAGAGTAGATTACTGGGTATTACATGTTTATAAGTTTCCTTCATAGAGTTTTAAGAAACTCCCCAAGACAAGTATTTCAGCCGGTCAGAGCCCATCTCAGCAGTGGTGACATCGGGAGCCTCCTGTTCTTCTAGAATACTTTAATGTCTTTCAAGTGGCTAACTACTTTGTATTTCCATAGCAACCCATTCATACCTCCCCTATCCTGACCAATAGAAGTTCTAAAACTGTGGAGCACAGTGGTGGCTGCAGAGAGTAGAAAGAAGAGTTCATGGATCCCCCATGTGAAATGCTCTAAAATCTGTCTACTTGATTCTTTCTTTAGAGGGCGTCTACTTCTCTATCCTGTTTCCCAGAGTCTGCATTTCCAAAACATGTTCCTTGGTGGAAAGAGGAAACTCACAAGCCATATTATGATGGAAAAGATAAATTCATGGCCCTTTCTCTGATCCTTATTTTAAGGTCTAATTAAACAATTCAGCTACCTAAAATATTGAAACAGTGTTTAAAGCATTATTAAGAATATGGTATGAATATTTATTTACGTTTAATAACATTAGAGATGATATTTAAACACATTCCCTCAAGTGTTTTCTAAGATATCATTTTGAATCTTAATTAAAACATTTTTTTCTAAATAAAATGGAATATTTGCAGGATTATAATGAAGGAAGACTGAGATTATTCTGTTACATTAAAAATACTTTTTCTCCCCAGACTTCGATTGGCAGTGGATTATCTTAGATGGTCCAGTGGACACCTTTTGGGTAGAAAGTCTAAACTCCATGCTGGATGACACGAGAACGTTGTGCCTAGCAAACAGTGAGAGAATAGCTCTAACCAATAAAATAAGGGTGATTTTTGAAGTGGACAGTCTCTCTCATGCCAGTCCCACCACTGTCAGCCGATGTGCAATGGTCTATATGGTAAGGATTCAAAATCAAGTTGCTCAACTAAAGAAATGCATTCTTTAGGATAAGAACTAGTCGTTATCTCTAGCGTGTTTATATTTATTCTGTTATTCCCTCCGGATCCAACAGAGCGATCCCAGGATTTAAAAGTTCCATGTCCCCTAACGCCTCCCAGCCCAGGAATGAATGCGCATGTAATCATCACTGTTATTAATACGACTTAGTCATTGGAATGTCAGTATTTTCCACACCTGTAAGGAGTACTTTTCTAGTGGAGGAAAGATTTCCCTGATGTCTTTTCACACCAACCCCACGCCTCCTGGAACTTGTGCACCACACTACCAAGGGAATGGTGAGGAGGCAGAACACACAACGAGGAATAAGTGCTGTCTAGCCCTGAAATGGTTAGCCACAGCCAGCCCTATGCTCTAAGATGCTTAATTCGGTGTAATGAATAAAGCTAAGTGTAGTGCTGATTTCCTGGGTGAGCAGTTCCTCTGGCCACATGCGCATAGCCTCAGCTCTGCCCTTTAGACATGATCCCCAAGTACCTGTTGTCTTGTAGGACCAGGGTTAAAAATCACAAGTATCTCGGAGAAGGATAATTTGTTAAGCTTTTTTGATCACCTGCCCTTTAATGAACGATCGTTTTAAACCATATTTCGCAGGAGGGGCAGTGGTGAATTAAAGAGATAGTAAGAAAGTAGGTGGACACTGTATTTTTATTTATTTACACACAAAAAAAACATTATCTGGTGCTTTCTATTACTAGGATCCCGTTGATCTGGGATGGGAGCCTTATATTAAGTCATGGCTTTTGAAAACTTCTAAAATTATGAGTCGGTCGGGAGTGGAATATCTTGAATTCATGATTAAAAATAGTGTGAAAGATGGACTGCAGTTTATAAAGAAATATCAGAAATTTCAGCCATTCCCCGTACAGGACATAACAATCGTCATGACTCTCTGCAGAATTCTCGACGCTTTCTTTGAATTCATGGATAAAAATGGAGGCTTTGGACAACGTGAGTTTTTTCCCCCCTAAGTCATACTAATGATATAGCGTCTTAGCTAGTCAATGCCAATTGTTTACCACTTTCTAATAGATTTTATAAAAGAAAGGAAAGCCAGGAATTTTCAGTCTATTTGAACCAGCAGTAGACATGCACATGGAACAAACTAAAAAGCATTTATAGAGGAGCATGTTAATCAAGTAAATTAATATCATGTGTAAGTGTCGAAGGGACACAGGAAAAATGAGTATAAAGAAACCTCAGAACGTCTCTAGTAGGGAAGAATGTTTTTGCTATGTTTTAAAAATTCTTAGAGATAGAAACAGTAGGGAAAAAATCTGTTCAGAATCCTAGGTGTAAATTGCGATCATACAAAGGCGTAAACCTGGTAAATGGTAACACACCTGTAAGGAATGATCAAAAGATTAAGGAAACAGTAGAGCATTATGGTTAAGGAAGGCACGGTCTCTGGAGTAAGAATGGCTGCCTTTAAATGCTGGTTCTCTGGTTGCCTATGACACGGCGAATTAGCACAGGCTCCAGTTCTCTCTCCAAAACCCAGTTTTGGCTCCACGAAACTAAAAAAATTTTGAGAAATCCCAAAGGCAACAAAATGGTTAAAGTCCCAGTGTGGGAAAAACAGCAGTCCTAAGCAGAAAAGAGCCAGGTACCAAGAACGAGAGACAAAGTCGGGGAGAACACGTAGGTCGGCCCTTCTGCTTCTCCTCACCGCTCCTGAATAGGCTGTTGTCTTTCCCTTCGCCACTTAGCACAGCATAGCACAGCCAGCGGCAGCAACAAAATGTCATATTCACCATGCCGTGAAGCCTGACTAGGTTAGGGAGCTGGTCAGACACACTTCCTCCTACTGCCAACCCCCTTTACACCTTAAATCCTAATGATTAAGAGGGGGGACCACACTTGAAAAAGAGCAGTGCCAGCCTAGATAGAAACTGTCAGCACACAACGCCTCTGCCTTGAAGAGCATCCACACCCTTCCCAGATGTACGTTCCCAAATTATCAGAAGGGCAAGCAGAGGACCGGGAGTCATTAGAAGGTACAGCGAGGTTAAGACTAAAAAAAAGTAATGGTTAAAATTAAGAACATAATAAATGGGTTGCATGATGGCGTGGTTGGCTGAATAACAAATTTTTTAAGTTTAAATTTTTAATACTTTAATATTTAAATAGTACGTATTTATATAGAAGGCCATAATGAAATGCATCAACACCCAATGGTTATTATCTGCGGATGGTAAAATTATGGATGACTGTTATTTTCTTCTGTATGCTTCTCTTTATTTCCACATATTTTACAAAAAAAAAAGGAGAATAAATAATCAATCATTCTTTGTGCTTCTCTGTGGAATGGGTGACTTAGAAAAGGTGGCGATGAAGGTTGGAAAGGAGACAGCTACTGTCTGCCTGAAGTTGACCCATTTGATGTTTGTTTTGATAAATTTCTTATTTGAAAGCATATAGGTGTTTTTTTAATGCTTAATTTTATTAAGACCGATTTATTATTTAGTTTGTAATGTGTACCATCTTTAGAGGTAGACATCTGAATGTTTAAGGATTTTATTCAACAATCAGACATATAAAAAAGTCACCAGAACAGAATGAAGAATAAAAGTGTGCAGATTCATGCTCAAATAAATAAGGATAAATTCCAACAACTGAAGATATATTTTCTACTCCTCTTTTCTTAGAAAAGTAACTCACCTTGGCCAGATAAGGTACTCTTAGATACTGTATGTGAGACAAAGATGTTTTCCTATGACAGTTCACAAACTAAACAATGTTAAAAGTCAAACCTCACTAAATTTTAGGTCTGTTGTTGATTATAGGAAAATACTCTTTTCTTTTTAAGGTGAAGATCTGAAGAACACTTCAACTGAGGAGAAAAATTCTCCACATTCAAAAGTTTCTGTCAAATTCAAGGAGAAAGAAAAAAGGTCAGTTACATTCATTCAATAGATGTGTTTTAGTACCTACTAGCTGCCAGACACTCAAATAGGCACAGGTTTACCTGTCGATAAACCAGTGCTCTGATGACTTCATAACATCAAAATCCACTTAAATTTATTTTATTTCAGCTTAGATAATGTTCTTGTACATCTAATACAAGAGCAACAGATTTTATGCTGTTACATGCAGAAAATGAATACATTTGTCCAGACTCTGGGCACATTTGAGAAAGAAATTAAATTGACATGAATATATTTCATGAATCTACAGTTTATGACCTGAGAAATATTGAACCAGTTACTAAATATTTTTGAGCTTTGATTTTTCTGGAATAATAATGTGATATACTAGATATGTAGAATAGTGCCTGGTGCATAGTATGTGCTCAATAAATTATAATTAGAAATTATTAACTCTATAATTCTGCCATTTGGTAGGAAAAGAGTGTGACTGTTGAGGCCTTCCTTCCTCCATCTCATTGTTAATAAGTCCCTGCAACATTCATGTCACATTTGCTTTTAAGTGATGGAACATTCTCAATATGGTTTTTACCCTACCTGTCAACTCTTCATATTCATTTGTATACATCTTGCTTATCAGCATTCTCGCTCAGACCTTCACTATTTCTCACCTGTACTGTTGCCCAATTGTTTTCCCCAATTGTTCCAGTCTATTCTCAACATGACAACCATATATTAATTTTAATTTATATAGCAACTAGCTATATGTGTAAAGTAGAAATAACAATACACAAATATTCATATACACATTATTTAGTTATAGAAAAAAACATCAATTTATCTTTAAAGTCCCCTGTTACCTATCTAGATTTTATGGCATTCTATCATCTGTGATAACTACAACCCTGGACTTTTGTTTTTCATATATTCCCAAACAATATATTTTTCAACTTTGTATATTTTTTAACTTGAATAGAATCATACTCTATGTTCTTCTGTGTCTTACATTTTTGTTTAATGTTAGGTTTCTATGATTAATCTATTATTCCTTTCAGGCTTCTTTGCTCATTTTCACTGCTAATAGTCCATTGTATAAATATATCACAATTTATTTCTCCATTAATAAAAATATAGGGTTTTTTTCAATTTTTGTCATTACAGATACTACTATGATTAATATGCTTATCTATATCTCCTGGTATTTATATGCAAGAGTTTGATTGTTTTAACATAAATTAAAATTTTTTTATAGCCATTTAATGACTAGATGTGTGCTTCAATGACACGGGCCTGTTTTTTTTCCAGTTTCTCAAACTAACCATGATCCTTTGGTCTCATGGTCTTGGCACATGTATTCCTTCTGCTCAGATGCTCTTCCTCTTACATTTTGCCAAACCCCACTCATTCTTCAGGTCTCAATTTAACTGTTTCTTCTTCAAAGAGGCCCTCTCTGACTCCCCCAATCTAAATTAGTTATCTCTATTACTATTATCCTTTGTGATATGTTTGACTCTATTCTTTACACTTACCATGGTTTAGTATTCATTTTCTTGTCCTGGAAATAAGGGATCATGTTTGTTTTGTTCAGAGTACCTAATATATAGTAGAAATTCAATAAATATTTGCTGAATAAGCTATTACACATGACTAGAAATTTCAAACAGAATTATACATATGCATTGTACATGAATGGTCACCAATAAATTTCAGCTCAGTGATATAATTTTAGGATTTTTATAGTTTATAAATTATTTTATGATAATGCTAAATCCTGAACTGTTTACAGTGTCTTTATATCAGGCCCAAACCTTTAGCTTGGCTCCATCGCCTATAGTCTTTTCACTGTAGAATTTCTGGGTCCTGCAAACCAGGGTGACCAGGGTTGACTCAGACATGAGAGGAGACTCTCCCCAGAGTCACACTACCTGGCTTTAGCCAGATTGGACTAAGTAAGTCAGCCTTTAGGATTTGGTTAAGAGGAGTACAAAATGACTGACTCTTCACTTATGTCTTTCTACATAAAGTGGAGAATTATCAGACCCTCTCCCAAAAGATAGGCAAATCTCAGCTAATAAATTGACCTAAAATAAAAGTTAATCATATGTACAAATAAGCAAAATAAAAACGGGCTCCAAATCTCTTATACAAATGGTATTTTTAAAAATTTTACATGATTTACCAAAGGCAAATTACCTGTTAACTCTAAAACTTGTATGCCAACACTTAACCGTATTCTAATTTTTAATAATGCAACTTGGACAAGACACCGAAATGAATTCCTGTGTGCTTTCTAAAAATTTAAAACTTAACCCTTCCACATCTGTCTGCTCCAGGTCTAAAAATATATGGTATCTGGAGAAATATCCTGATAAATTAAACGTAATGATTCAAAAGCTTTTCGTGTTTGCATTTACTTGGGCCTTCGGAGGGACTTTGAAGCGTGAAGACGAGCATGAAAATGACATCCTGTTTTATTCCAGTTTTGAGCCTGGTTCTCTTGCAAGAGTAACCTATGATTTTGACAACCTTGTTCATCAGTTATTTGAAAGCAATACACAAGTAGGTAAGTTCGGGGTGGGAGGAGTCGTAATTATGCTTGCGCTAGAGCATTAATTTGGAACTATGATTGGGCTTGCTTTGATTAGGCCCTCCTTTTAAAATGTGAAGATTAAAGGTAAAAGAGGGTTGATAAGTACACTCTCAACACCCTTTCTCCAATGAAAGAGGCTGAATAAAATTAGATTCTTGATTGATTCTTGTGTCTACAAAAAGCCATAACTCAAGTAAGGCAAAACAAAAATAAAGCCTTGGAACTATGAGCTCAGTTAAGCAGAGCCCATCAGCTGAATAGCTGGATCTGTGTTACACTTATGATCATGTAGCAGAAACTTCTGTAGAAAGTTATATTCTCATATTTATTTTTTGAAACAATAATATTTTCTAAATTATTTTTAAAGCCTTAGATTTCTTTAATATTTGTGTTATTTTGAAGCAGTTCTAACAAGTATGATCTATGTAATACTTAGAGACAGGAAACCTTCTCAATTAGCTATTACTAATTAAAGGAACTTTGAACAGGTAAGGAGATCATTGATGCAGATATCAAAAGGAGAAATATATTAAACATGAATGTATCTGTTAAATAAAAATGGGAACTAAAAGCATTATCAAAAATACAAATCCTACTGGTTTGTCTGATGTAACTCTTAATCATTTGAAGTTATTTGTAAAAGCTCCGTTTAAGACATCTGTATTGCAAAGTTTTTACTTATTTCCTGTGGAAATTAACTTTTAATATCAAAGACACCTGGTATTTACAAAGGAACATTATTCATCCGTAAAAAGTAAGGAAATCCTGCAATTTGTGGCAATAGGATGGACCCGAAGGGCATTATGCTAATTGAAGTAAGTAAATCAGACTGAGAAAGACAAATATTGTACGATCTCACTTACATGTGGAATTTCAAAAAGTCATATTTGGAAACAATACAGTGGTGGCCGCAGGTGCTGGGGTAAGAGGGGGAATGAGGAGATGTGGATCAAAAAATACAAACTTCCAGCTGCACAAAAGTAGAGCATAGTCATACTATGCTCTATGATGGGAAGCTGCTAAGAGATATTCTCTCACACATAAAAAGGTAATTATGTGAGTGATTGAAATGTTAAGTAGCCCTACTGTGATCATCATTTCACAATATCTGTGTATCAAATCATCATGTTTTTTCACTTTAAACTTATGCAATATTATTTGTCATTTATGTCTCAATAAAGCTAGAAAAATAAAATATTTTAAATCAATAATACCAGGAGCTGGCATAGAGGCATAGTAACAGGAACTTTCATATGTTGCTAATTATAAAGTCAAAAGATACAGCCACACTGGAAAGCAGTAGGACAGTTTCTTAAAATATTAAATATGCACTTATTCTCTGACCCAGCATTTTGCTTCTAGATATTTATCCTGGAGAAATGAGAACTTATATTCACACCAAAACCTATGCACAAATATTTATGGCAGCATTATTCATAATTGAAAAAAAATCAGTAACAAAGATGTGCTTTAATGAGCAAATGGGCAAACAAGTTTTGATATGTCTATGTAATGGAATATTACTCAGCAATAAAAAGGAATGAACTGTTGATGAATGGGGAATAATATGAATGAAACTTAAATGCATTATGCTAAGTGAAAAAACTCAGTTTCAAAAAGTTATATATTCTATGATCGAGTTTATACAACATTCTGGAAAAAGCAAAATAGAGTAATAGAGAACAGATCAGTGGTTGTCCGAGGCTAGGGTTGATAGAAAGTCTGAATACAGAGGGAATTCTTTAAGGGTTTAGAAGTGTTATGTATCCTGTATATTAAGGTAATTACAAGAATACATGCATGTGGTAAAAAAACTCAGAACCATGTACCCAAAAAAGGTGAATTTTACTATATGTAGAAATTTTATAAATGATTCCAAGAAATATGTCAAATATTAACACTGTTGTCTTTATAACATGAAACCATGGCTAAATTCTTTTGCTTTTACATATATTATTCTGTATTTTTCAGAATCTACTATGAAAATTTATTCCTTTTATAATAGTAAAGTAAATGTAATTTTCAAACACATATCAAAGTTCTCTAAGGTATTGGTTTGACCACAACCAGTATGTTATTGGTGTTTGATAATATATACCATGTGGTAATGCAGAACTTCTGAGTAAGAATTTAAAGAATATTAGATCATGATTCACATCGCTTGCTGAATATAAAAAAGACAAAAAGTTAGTAAAACATTTATTTTATATAATTAAAGATTAGAAGAAAAGAAAGATAGGTCCATTTTATATATTTTGATATACCATTGGTGAATAGTTATTCTTTCTGGTCTAACAGTCAAATCTTTCATATTGAGATCATATCATGAGTGAAACATTCCATAAATGAACCTCGTTCTTACTTGATTTTATTTATTTATCCTTTTTTAAAAAATTATTTACAAATGTAGGCCTTAACCTACCAACTGGCAAACATTCTATCTTTGGGTATTTTGTGGATATACAGACATGTGAATTCATATCATGGTCAGAATTACTTCCGAATATTCAGACGCTAATTCAAAGAGGTAAGAGTAATTATAAGAATCATACTCTAACTTCTCTAAAATATTGGGAATACTTTATGTATATAAGTAGTTATGTCAGCAACTTTGAGGACTGATATATTCCTAGTTTGTGCAGGAACCAGTTTAGGTATATGTTTACAAAACATGCCTTTAAAAATTATCTTTGAATATTGCTTTTTGAGAAAGTTGGAATGTATTTGATTGAGTCACCTGTAAATTATAAAACGAGTTCATTAAAAGTCTTACTAACGAAAATATTATTTTCATTAGCTGTCATTTAAAGGAGAAAAGGGAGAGGATCGCTTCTAAAATAGCAAAAACATATATGAAAGAACTATAGTTGATTGTAAAGGAAAGTCTTAATTAGAAAAGAATAATCAGAGTCTAATGAACATCCATATATGCTAAATTGTTTTTATTCTCAAATATATATATATATATATGTGTGTGTATATATATATATATATATATATATATATATATATATGATGTAATATGGAGATTTCTTGCAACTATAAGAAATCCAATGAATGCAAAATGAATTAAATTGTTTTGAGGTCAGTTTTTTTTCATCGAAGAATTTCAAAGTTTGGTTATAAGACTTTTGACAGAAACAACTAGAGCTATTGGAATCATAAAGCATCCAGAAAGTTCTAATTCTAATTTCAGTTAGAAGTATCAACCTTCTATTATACAGTATTTGTCACAGTAAATATTAGTGGGTGATCACATTTATTTAAAACCTCTGAATTATATAGCATATACAATGCTAACATTGCATAATTTTTGCTAACATTGTGTCATTTTTTAAAAATATGTGTTATTATTCAATTACAGTTGACATAAAATATTAGTTTCAGTGGTATAAGACAGTGATTAGACATTTATATAATTTACAAAGTGCCCATCTGACACCATACATAGTTATTATAGTACTACTGTGTTCCCCATGCTATACTCTACATCTCCATGACTATCTTATAACTACCAGTTTGCACCTCTTAATCCTTCCACCATCACCCATCCTCCCAATCTTTCACTATCCAGCAACCATCAAAATGCTCTTTGTATCTATGAGCTTGTTTCTGTTTTATTTATCCTATTCTCTAGATTCTATATATAAGTGAAATCATATGGCATTTGTCTTTGTCTGACTTATTCCACTCAGCTCAGTACCCTCTAGGTCCATCCGTGTTGTTGCAGATGGCAAGATTTCATTCTTTTTTATGGCTGAGTAATATTCCATTGTATATACGTATCACCTCTTTATCTATTCATCCACTGATGGACACCCAGGTGGCCTCCATATCTTGGCTCTTATAAGTAATGCTGAAATGTACATATGGATGCACATGTCCCTTTGAAGTAGTGTTTTGGTTTTCTCTGCCATTTCCTGGGCTTGTATATCTATTCCCTTCACCAGGTTAAAAAAGTTTCCCATCATCACTTCTTCAGATAGATTTTCAATTCCTCGCTCTCTGTCTTTTTCTGGTAACCTCTATGATGTGAATGTTGATACACTTGAGGTTGTCCCAGAAGCCCCTTAAATCATCCTCATTTTTTTTTTTTGGATTCTTTTTTCTTGTTGCTATTCTGACTGGGTGTTTTCTGCTACCTTATCCTCCAAATTGCTGATTCAGTCCTCTGCTTCATCTAATCTGCTGTTGACCCCTTCTGGTAGTGTATTCTCCATTTCATTTATTGTATTCTTCATTTCTGACTGTTCATTTTTTGTGTTTTCTATCTCCATTTTCATTTTTATCTTTAACTTTTATCATTATATAGAAAAAATATAAATGAATATCAATGCATAGAACTCAGAGTCTTTTTGTACCACTCCTATGGGCATTTGATATTTTCTTCAAATCTAAGATAAATTCATCACGGGAGCACCAGGAAAAAATGTCTCATTTAGTATTCATCAAATGAAATAATATTAAACACAAAAAAAATTCTTTACTAATGTAGAAATACCTTTAAAATACACTAAATTTTTAAAAATTGCAGAATAGTGTACACAGTATGGGAACTAAGCAACTAGGATGAAAAGATGAGAAAGAGGCTAACTGTTCATTGCATACCTTTATGTACTTTTGTGTACCATGTGACTGTATTAGCTATGCAATTTTCAATTTTAAAAAAGAATGGTAAAAGAAGAGGAAGTGAGGCTATGTTGTACTTATCCCTTCTGAGAGTTTTTGCTGTATAATGGAAAAAATTGGGGTGGTATTTATAGGAAACTGTGTGATCAAGGGACACTTGTTTTAGTTTTGGGTATATGTATTTTATTTACTTTAGTAACAAAAATGTCCATTAAAATGATTCAAACAATAAAAGGATTGAGATACTAGCACAAACATGTTTGTGCAATGGGAAATTCCAGTACAAAGGAAGAGACAGATAATGATAGGGGAAGAAGTATTACCCAAGAAGTGAAGTTCTTTTAAAAAACAAAATTGCAGGAAGCTTTGGCAGAGCTGCTTTCTTCACTTTTACTGGAGAAAAGAAGGAGATGCTTGTATTGTGTATGAGAGCAGATTCTTAGGTTTGGTGGTAAGAAAGTCAGAGAGTTTACATAGAGTGGACTTAGGAATGTGTGTGGTGAGTTCACTAGCTGGGAGCAGGAATAAAAGGGACAATTTCTGATATCATCAGAGCCCCCTAGGCACTTGGAACAATTTGGTTTCTCCATGTATGTTTAAATTGCCTAATAATGTACAGACTTCTTCAGAAAGTATCTAGTACCTAAAAGATTAAGTAAATATTATTTATAGATTTTTTCAATTTTTTAAAATAATTTCTTTAACTTAGGAACTTCAATACTCACTGATCCTCAAGGATCTGGTGAAAACATCTTGAAGATAACAGAATGTGGAGAGACCATTAATCACATTGCAACCAGAGACACAGTATGCCTCTCTTTTCTCATCAGCCTTCTTTTAAAGAATTCCTGCCCTGTTCTTCTCACAGGTATTCAAAGTATTTAAAGAAGGAGAATTTCATAGTTAGGAGGAAGCTTAGTAATTATTTAGTCTGTTTTATTTTATAAAACAGAAAAATAAAACTGAAAGCTTTAGTGCCTGTATTGATATATTTTTCTACCAGCAGGATATGAATGCCCATTTCTCCACATATTTGTTTATACAGGACACCATTAGTCTTTGTTTTTTATCCTTTCACTACCTTTAAGACAAACTCCAGAAGCAGAACTACTGGATTAATATACATATGGCCTCCACAGCCTGTGGGCTAAGATCCTTAGAAGACCATGGATGGTAGTAATATTGATTGGTTCAATTAAATTAAACCAATTTAAAGTTAAAAAAAAATACGCTGATTTAGAAAAAAAATGTACACACATAATTCTTCAAGCAATGCTACAATTTTTCAGTTCCTTACCATTAGCAAAGGAGTAATTCAGTACAGCTCCTATGCTTGCTTGCTTGCTTGCTCTTTTTTAATTAAATGTATTAGAACAACATTGGTTAATAAATCCTTCTCTTTCTTAACATTTATTTTAACCCTTTCAGTTTCTTTTCCAGTTCCCTAAGTTGTGTTGTTGCCTTTCACGAGAAGCAGCAGTATCCCTGCCCAGTTCTCCACTCAGTGTATTCAGGCAAAATGAAGTTGGAACTTAGAGACTACCCATGCTTTGCGTCCAACTTGGTCTAAAGAAAGTCTTATTTTTATTCAGTATTTGGTGAATTGTAAAGTCATGGCTCATTGTTCTGCTGCAATAAATAGTTTATTAAAGTTTCCCCCCACAGATTGTGCTGGTAAATTTTTCAGGCAAATTAATTTCATGTCATAGTTCCACTGTGCTATCAGCAAAGTTTTGCAGTAGGCTTAAATGAGCATTAGATAAAAATAACGGTTAACTTCTAATCTATTATTTTGTAAGAGACATAAATAATTTAAGTAATTTGAGAGGTTTTCCTGTTAACTACTTGGTTTATCCATGTTTACCACTTTTTAAAAAAAAAAAAAAAGCAAAAACATACTTTTCATGTGACTTTCAAATGAAAGAAAATGTTATGGGTCCATTGTAGTATGTTAGTGCCTCTTCGTTTTCTTGCATGTAAATCTAATCTAAAGTATCTTTTTTTTCCCCCTTAGGAGACTCCGCTGTTGGGAAAACCATTACCATTAATCAAGTGCTTGAAAAGTTAGAGGGCTCAGGTGGATTTGACGTGAAATATGGGTCAATTTTAGGAGAAGTCCTATTATATCATGAAATTAAAAAATCAAGGTAGTATATATTAGACTCTAAAATTGATGTGTCTGGTTAGAAAAAGTTTGCTTTACTATCTAGATGTGCCTTGTCTTAAAAAGCAAACCTGTTATATAAAAATGCAGAAATATTCAAAAGAGGAGTTAAGAACAAAATCTTTACTTTTCCAGAGTATTAACAACTAGATTAATTCCCTAAATGAGAAACTATTAGATTTATTTTAAATATAACTAAATTTAAATCTTCAATTCTTTTTTTTTTTCTACCTAACAAAGTACAGCTATATTTTCCTTCCTGGAGAAATGCACCTAAAACATATTAATAGTGTTGCATACAAATAGTTTTATTGCACTAGAAATATAGTTCCTTCTTAATGAATACATAAATATATAAAGAACTTTGTCATTCTGTGTGTCTCTTCCTAAAGGAAAAAAAAAAAGGAAAAGAAATCTAAATTGTGCAAATGAAAAGTATAAAACTTTAAAGTTAATGCTAATTCTGTTCAAATATTAGAGAAACCTGCTGTTGTTTACATTAAGTAAGAAGACGGGATTGTGGGGAGATGCACCCAGATCTCACCCTTCCTCTAATCACGAGACTCATTTATCCAGCTGCCTATGTCATGTATGTACTATGTGAGATATGTGACATATACTACATGAGATATATTGGATATCTCGTGAATGTCTCAACATTCACATAACCAAAACATAATTCTTGATTTCTTTCCCAAAACTATGCTTCCTCCACTGTGTCTCACTGTAATACATGAGACCCAGTAATTCAAGGCTGAGACCTAAAACTCATCCTTGAATCCCCCCTTTCGTTTTACCAGTCATTGCCAGTAGCCAATCTGATTCCTCCCAACCCCTGTCCCCCCATTTTACCCCACCCCACAGCCAATCTTCTGTTAGTCATATCTGTTCTGTCTTCACAATACACCTTGAATGCCTCTACATCTCTTGTCAATGTCACTTTTGGTCCAGGCCACCATCATTTACATCTTACACTAATGATTTTGAAATAGAATTCTACTACACTTAAATAAGACCTTAAAAAAAAATCAGAGAAATATTTTTTTAAAACATTTAGTAAAATAAGAACCATTTCTTATCTAAATTATTATGATTGTAAATAATAGAGTGTGTGATTGTAAATAATAGAAAAAAAATTTTTACTATATGTTCAATATTTAAACTGAAGTGGATTTTAGCCATAAAGAAAGATAACATAAGGGGGAAAATAAAACATCTGAAGACCAAAATAAAGGTGAATAAGGCTTTTATTGAGTGATCCATAGGCAAAATACATTTTATAAAGAAATAAGTGAGTTAATAGCTTACTTTCCAAAGACAAGACCCAATAGCCTGGCATCCTAGGAATTTACCCAGTTTGTTCTTTTAGAGTAAGCTCATATTTTTTTTTAATTTAGATGTCAGTTCTAATAGCGATACTAACTTTATTACTGTAAAAATGTGGACAGGAAAAAAAAATATTCGTTTCCTTGTAGAAGATAAAAGTAAAATCAACCATGAACCGATAGCCTCATTTTATTCTGTTCAGACAGCTACTAAGGTGAATAAGATAATTTTAAATTCTTAACATATTTTATTCCAATAGCCTGAAACAGAACATCAGCATCTTGCTTTCTGAAACTCATAAGACAGCAACTGGAAGTCTGGGTATGTAATACAGCAGTTTCAAAACCTTCCTCTCTCAACCGTATGCCTATCATCACATACTGTCAGAAATCCCACAATGAAAATCCATTACCTTCTCAAACCCTTCTACCCTACTCAAAAGCTGGGATAGTTCTGGTAGAGGGGGTCTTATCTGTTTACCAGACAGTGGCTACTCTGGCTTATCAGTGAGTGGAACCTTAGACTAAGTCAAAAGGTCACCAAAGGTGGTATCTGTCTATTCTGTCCTTCAACGCTTTTAGAAATAAGGCAGTTCTCTGGTCAGACTCTACAGCAGAAACACACCTGGAGCTTCAAGAGCTTCAGCCCTGAAAATTCGGACTCAGTAATTCGGGAGCCAAAACTCAACTCCTCAAGAGGGAACGATGAGGTGGCCCAGAGACAGCCATACAAAGGGAAAGGGCACCTGGCCACGAGATCCCCTCCAGGAGAATTTTCTGGTTTGGGTTTCCCACCCCACTTTTACGTTTGTTATAGCACCATTCAGATAACCCGAGTGACCTTCAATCAGACAGTGTGTCCTAATTTCGATGTCTTTGGTAGACACACTGTGTGCTGTGTTCAGATCATTTATGTGTAATTTCATTATTAATATAGAATATTACAAATCAAAATATTTTTCCAGAATAAAACATTATATGTGTCTGTTGAGCATAGATGAGTAGAGGCATCCGTGAGCTTTTGTCCTGTTATGTTTGGCTACAGTTCCAAAGAGATACTGTTTTCCATGTAAAAGTAAGGAAAGATCTGGGAATGTTTCAGAGTTGATATTCCTTCTCTCACTGAATTATCCTCAGAGTAATTTCCTTAAAATGACAATATAGGAAAATTGTATGATTTTCACTTTTCTTAATACCTTAAAGCAAAACCATTTTGAAAATGTTCTAAATTTGTTTTTCTTTCCATGCTTGGCATCTTAGACAAGATTATTAAAAAGCCAGAAGTTAAAACTGATGAAAGTTCACTTAAAAATAATAATAAAGGGATTATAGTCTCTACGATAAATTTTAGCATCAAAATAACCGCTGCCAAAGCCAAGGAGATGATCCTCAAGAATTTAATAAGGAGAACTAAAGACATTCTTGGAGCACCAAAAAGCAACAGGGTAAAATGCCTCACATACCTATCGATTATCTGCTTATCCTACTCGTGATAAAGTGACTCATTTAAATGAATACTAATAAACAGAAGAAGATAAATGTAGTATACACTCCTGAATGTTACTATAAAATGCACTTTAAAATGGAAATTTGGGTTTTCAAATTAATATAATTCAGTTTCTAACTTAACGAATTATACTGATTCAGAATTAAAGCCAAAAGAAGCTACTGGAATCTGAATTGAATATGAGCAGATAAGAAGACTGGAAAATGAGTCAGATGCCAATTGTTTAGTTACTGTGCATGTTACCACATTTTCTTCCTCTGAGCACAGCTTGGGAAACGTATGATATCCACAGGCTCAGAGAAAGTCATCAAAACAGCCTTGTTATAAGTTGCACGACAACTTTCGTGACGTGGTGTTGGCCATTCCTTATTACCCTGTTTGCCTGGCACATTATTAACTGTATGGTTGTTAAACCAAAGCCTGTCACATTCGAAACTTACAATCAATGATTTCAGTTCAGTACCATATGATATGCTTAGGCCCTAAGTCAAGAGCTGTGCAAGGGTCGTTCATAAGAAAATTACGTGGAGTCCTTCAGAAACCCCGCATTTAACCCTTGTGGCTGTCCATTTCGAGAACTTGTAAGAATTTGCTTCAAATTTTCTTAATATTGACTGAAGATTTGGATAAATTTGGTGGATCTTTGCCTAATTAGGTACATTTTGAAAAGGATAGTAATTGTTCAACCTAATCATACAAATGAAAAATGTAGGCAAGAGAAATTTTGGTCAAATCAGTTTGTCTATAATCATCCACCTTGTAATAATACAAAAGGGAAAAAATGGTATCGATAGTTATACAAATGAGGTAATTAGGTAATTCAAAATAAATGACTATTTGTATTTTTTAAATTTTTGCTTGCTCTAGAAAAATAAAGATAATCTAAGGGGGCTAATGCACACAGAGATTACAGTCAGTGCACTTCAGTGCATAATATTGTCAAAGGTAGAAAGCAACACAGGTTTAAAAACTGGAAACGTCCAAATTTTCTGCTGGTTGTTCATGACAACAGCATCTGTAGAAGAACTTTGAAACTCTAGTTCCAGATGACAGTCTTATTCTTACCCACAACACACACGAAATAAATACCTAAACACCTAAAACATTGCCTTGTCGATCATGGGCACTCAGTAAGTAAATGTCGAATGAATTATAACCATGTTTGTTCCTGTGTATTAGCCACAACTGGATGACTTTATCCAGCATCAAATACATTTCCAGCTATTATATGACATAATTATAGAGTGAGTAGTTTCTGCTATTTTGAAAACATTGTTTTCTAAAATCATGTCATCAAAATAGAATTTGGTCTGCTGCTTTTTAATAGAAAAAAGACATTACATAAAATTTTCTTTTTATGTCATAGCATTATTAATATTCTTAATTGGTAATTCAATGAAAGGTAATACTGATTAACATATTTCAAAACCTTTTGTCTTCTTTAAGATTATAATATTTATTGATGATCTGAATATGCCAGAAGCAGATATGTATGGAGCACAGCCACCCCTGGAATTAATCAGACAATTGTTAGATTTGGGAGGAGTTTATGATACTGAAAAACTTGCATGGAAGGTACAGTATGTGCCAAGATTTTGATCATGTTAAATATTATTACTTAACAGTAAATTAGATATTACGAAAACATCCAGTGTATTAAGTGAGAAATTTAGAAAATCCAGTGGTATTGACATGTAGAACAAAGTTGAGACCCTAATTTAACTATGCTAATTCCATCTTTGCAGGTGAACACAGGTCCATGGAGTCATAGAAATTCTACTTTTAGTACAATTAAATTGTAGTAAAAATTGCAAGTATATCCTATAGGTTTAGTGTCTGAGTCAAACAATGCTCACTACTGTTAAGCACATTAATAGTTAAATCAGGTTTTTCAGTGTGTCAGCAGTTAATGCACATGAGAAAGGCTAATTAAAATGTGCCTCGGTTTCTGTGTAAGACCACTCTGCATCTTTATTTTTAAGAACATAAATCAAGATTTCCAGAAGCATTGCAAAGTCAAAAAAAAAATTCCTAGGGAGGTATTTCTGTGCAATTATTTTTGTTACATTGAACCAAATCAGAATGGGCTTAAAAAAATTTTTTTTTAAATGTGCTTTTCTCCTTATTTGATTCCTTCTCTGGAAATCATAAGCCCTACGTTTCAGAACTGACTTTATCACATAAACATTCTGGGCCTCGGTTCCTCATCCGTACACTTAGATCATTGCATTATAAACAGTTATGTGTCTCGGACAAATTTGGGCCCAGGATCCTGGATGACGGACACTGGCTGGTGAGTAGCATCACCTCCAACACCTGTCAGACTGTCCAAAGCAGCTGTCAACCCAAGGCAGAGAGAAGAATCCAGATGCAGGCTCTCCCAGGGAGAATCCAGGAGACGAGAACTGGGTCTGGAATACACAGCCTGATAAGAAAATAGTGAGGCAGGCTTTTTATGGGATTTCTGTGGCTGTGAGCCTGGGCATCAGCATGGGCAGGAACTAAGCTGTTAAAAGCACCCCAAAGTGAGCCGACTGTGGTGATCTTATGGTAAGATTGACGCAGCTCTGCAACACTCTGATGTTGCACTATGTCAAATGGCTGTTATTTATAGTCAAGCATCTTCTCACCCCAAGCCAACCCTGCTCTTCTCATTCTTCACTTATCACCAGAACCTTTAGCTTCGATAACCTTTTGCTTATTTTTCACAATTGATGATCGCTTTTTAAAAAATAGGCTGTTTTCTGATGACATTTAGAAAGCTTCTTAGAAGTAATATTCTTGAAATTCCGTTTTAGGATGGGTTACTTCTAAGAAGATAGATTTCTATTATCATCATGATTTTTGTTTTTCAGCAAATAATCTTTTTTACCTAAACATGTAAAAATCTCCTGTCTGTTTGGGGCTGAGAAATGGGTATATATTTCACTTTCTACAGATACATTTAGTTACTCTCCTTTTTCACCCTTCCCACAGAATATTCAAGATCTCTCTCTGGTTGCCGCTTGTATTCCTCCACTGGGTACCAGGTATATCAGCCCACGTCTCCTCAAACATTTTTCCATTCTAGTATTGCCTCATCCTCCACAATGTGCCTTGAATACTATTTTCCAGGTAATACATATAGTTCATTTTCTGCTAAAAATAAAATAAAATAAAATAAAATAAAATAAAATAAAATAAAATAAAATAAAATAAAATAAAATAAAATAAGGTTAATTTCATAGTGTAAGGGGGAAATGTAAGAACTAATATTGAAAGAAGATTCTCTTAAGGGGATGAATTTTATTTCTTGTATTTGTGGCCTATCATCATGCTTTGTCTCTAAATACCAAACACACATAAGAAACGTATGTGGTGTGTGTCTAATGAAGATTTAAAATGTAGATCCCAAGACTTTCTTCTCAGAGATTCTGATTCACTTTATCTGGGACAGAGCTCAGAATTCCACATTAACAAGCACACCGGATTTTTGCTTGTTTGATTTATTCTTTTCATTTCCTTATGGAATAAAAAAGAATGAGGAAAAAATTTCTGGAAAAATCTATTAGAAAAATGTTTCAGGTTGAAGCTTAGTTTAATTAGAAAAGTAAATCTTATGCAAGATTATTAAGTTCTTCAGAACTAAGCATTTGTTTTTCTTATAATATGGAATTAAAGATTAATGTTTAAAATAGTTTTTTTCTATTAATATTTAGTAATTCTGCAGGTGATCAATAATCCACACCTCGAAAAAAACCTGATATAAAGGAATATATGTACATATACTAATCCAAACTGGGGCAATAATTCTATCACTTTATATTTCTTCTGGTAACTTCCACTGAGGAGCAAGACTATGGAAGAACTCCCAGCACACCTGGTATACACACAGATGGGACACAAAGTGTCCCCAGAAAACAAATACACCAAACTAGGACCAATTGGATTTTCCCGTTTTTATCACAGAATGTCCATCTGTTTCAAGTGGATTCTAATTCCTAACATCTTAAATAAAATGCATCCTTCGTTAACAGTATACACATCTCCTTTTTAGTAGGAATTAGCTAGATGTAGTCTGTGCTTAAAATTTTTGGCAAACTAAAGTATAAAATTTCTTCTTGAAGGCTCACTTGGGCATGTATTTCTCCATCAATAACTTCCCAGCTGATGTTCAGAAATGTAAGGATCAAATAGTAAGTTGTTCTCTAGCGATATACTACCAAGTCTGTCAGAGCATGTTGCCAACTCCAGCCAAGTGTCACTACATGTTTAATCTTCGGGATATGTTTAAGGTTTGTTTTAAAATTCATCCTCTCGCTTCCTTTTCAAGTCTAAGTCAAAGAAATGTAACTTACTGAATTGACTCTCTCTCTCACATTTTCCTTACTCAATGATACTGTCCACATCAAATTGTTAAAAGGAGAAAAAGGGGGAGTTGAAATTGATTAGTGTTGCTATTTATTAGCAGCTTATCCCATGAGCTGGTCAACAAAGAATTGTTCAAATAATTGCATGCAGAGAATTCAAGGATAAAACCACTAAGATTGTTAGACTATTGGCTACGATTCTTAGCAGGGGAAGAAATGAGAAGATTATAACATGGATTTTGGATTCGCTTTATAGCTGAGATTTTATTGCAGCTCTCAGAATATAAAAGCATGTATGCATTTCATAAACATGCTTGAATTTTTATGATTCCTGCTTCTCACACCAGGGAATGTTGCCAGATTTAGTCATCAGCTTTGGTCAAATACGTAATTTTCAGAATTAAAATGTGGAGGAAAACAATATTTGAATTTGATCTTTCATTGCTATGGGACTTTAGCCCAAAAGAGCACACATAATGTTTGAAATGGGTTATAAGGGTTTGTTTGTTTGTTTGTTTTTTAATCCAAGATAAGAATCTTAGAATATAACTTAACACCGAGAAGCATCTGTGTATCACCGCCAACCCCCTAAGCCTCCACGTAGGCACCACAGGGAAGACTCATGGCTGCCCATCCTAGCAGGGCCCCCACTGGATGTGGCTGAGGAGCCCTTGAACCCTCTCCCTCCGGTGGTGATGTTATGCCAATGATGTTTTCCCTGATGTATAGCTTGCCTATCTCATCAGAAATCCAGATTATCATTTCTAGAAGTTGACATAAACCTGTAAAAATCGAGCCTTTACTCACATAGTTCCCACTAATGGTTTTGTCTTTTTTTTAATGTCCTTTTTAAATCCCCACTAGCTTCTCCTAGGACTGATGCAAGCCGAGAAGTCTGTCGTTAACTCCAAAGACATGGTCGCTCTGTTCTTCGTGCATGAAGCCACCCGCGTGTTTCACGATCGCTTAATCGAACATACCGAAAAGGGGCTTTTTTATCAGTTTCTTTCAAAGGAACTCGAGAATTATTTTAAGGTAAATTTATATTTAAAAAAGAAAAAACATTTTAAGTAATATCTTAGGCAAAAGTGTTGTTTTCTACAAGTACCCAGACATGTCTATAACATGAATGAAAAAATCGCTATTGATGCCATCTTTCACTGGAAAATGTCTAAGTATAGATTTGACATGGCAGAAACGACACGGTCTGGTCACCTTTGCTCGTGTGCGTGACCCTCGGGAGCCTCGGGTCTGCTCCTTTTCCCCTCACCCTCTCTCTCACCTATGAGTTCTGTGAAAACAAAGCCAGATTTTGTTCCCTTCCTGAATCTCCAGAATTCTACATCCTCCCTTACTTGCAGTTGGTGTTTGATAAATATATCTGGGATGAATGAATGAATAAAGGAATAAATGAAGGATTGTAGAGACTTTGCTAAAATAACTATCTAAAGAGAGCACGTTTTTGTCCCAGGAGAAATTCTAAACTCCCTCCCTGTAAGTGCCAACTGCAGTTCAGCTTTATGACTTTGCTAGACTGAGGAAGAGCTGTAGAGGCAGCAGACGATGAGCACGCAGATACTGACGGGAGCAGGCCTTGCTCTGGCAGGAGTCAGCCCTATGGACGGCAAGAACAACCACAGTGCCCCGAATTAAGACATATTAACCAAATCTTCCTAATGACTTAAGGACATAAATTACTCCTGTGAGCATTTGGGTTTCTCCAGTATCATCTAATAATTTGTTTAGCCGGTTGGCTTTTTAAAAAAAATAAAATGCGATAACTCTTTATTATCTTCCAATAGATTCAGTGGACCACAGAAACACTGATGAATGATTCAACTGTGTTTGTGGACTTCTTGGATATAAATAAGCCTCATAGAAAAAAGATCTATCAGAACACCAATGACTATCATAAACTCGCGAGTGTACTTCATGAATTCCAAATGAAGTTGAGTTCAACGCCTTTCGAGGTAAAACATATATGTTTAAAAATCTGAGAAATATTGTAGTGTGTATATATATTTATTCATATATGCACATACATACAGAGATAGAAAATCAAATATCTTTAAGCTGTGTGTGTGTGCGTGTGTGTGTGTGTATCAGAGAGAGTTCAGGAAACAAGTGTGCCCTTATATTTTAAAGCAGACCATTAGAAATCATTTTAAGTTTTGTCATCATGTTTTGTCTTATTTAATAGGTAGAAACACAAGGGGCACAGCTGAGGCTATGGGGGTGTTGAATGAGGAGAGTTAGTGGAGTTAAGGAGAGAGAGAGAGAGAGTGACCCTGGGCCTGGGGTGTCGACAAGGAGCAGCAAAATAGATGTGACTCATTTGCTTGTTTTGCATTGTTGTCATGGGCAGAGATGCGTCAGAACAGAGACACCCACAAACTCGCAGATGCCATAAACCAGTTTCCTAAGACTCTTCCTCCCAGCAACAGAAGAACCACCTGGATGCTGCTCTTCTCCTCTTTATCCTCTTCCCTCAAGTTTATGAACCTGCCCTGATGACCCCTCCCCCCACAGAATACTGCCATAGGGACAGTCTTCACTGTGCAAATTTTCCATAAATCTAAACCAGTGTGCTGCGTCTAGATTACTGCATTACTAGAATAGTTATTCTCACTTCCGTATCTTTGTGCATGAAACCACGATGAACATTTTTCTGTGCCTGTAATCAGTTTATCACCTTTCCACTGCTAGATTTCTCATTCCTTGGTGTTCTTCAAGGAAGCCATAGAACACATCACAAGAGCTACAAGGGTCCTTCGGCAACCAGGGAGTCACATGTTACTGGTAATAATTTAAATTTGTCAAATGTTTTTAAGTTTGTAAAACAAAAATTAAGGATAGTTAATAAAATCTACTTTGCTCGCAGAAGTTTTATTTATCCAGACTTTTCGTTTCTGAAAGTTTGAAGTCATTGAGTCACAGGACAAGGTTCTTGTCCTCTCAAGAATTTGCATAAGAAGTTCATCAGCACATGAAAGTGTTATTTGTTTGTAGAAGGCAAATGATGTGAATAAAAGTGGTCTGACATCTGGCACCATCTCAAGCATATCCTCAGCATTAATATACTATCTATGCCAGTGGATATCGACTTTGAAATAGTATACTTACTTGAATATTGATTTAGAAACATGAGTCTTTGCATAAAATTTTACTTCTCATGAAAGCAAGTGAGAGTTAAATTTTTGGAAAATCCCAAATACCTCAAATAGAGAAAAGTTTTTGGAAGGCTAAATAAAATCAAACATATTTAGCCAATTATGTGAATCACATTATTTATGACTGTTTATTATTTATGTCTTATTTAGTTATTTATTTTATACTTTATGTACAACTATTTTGTTATGTAATTCACGTCTTTTTTTTCCCAAAAAGGCTTTTCTTTTTACATTCAGAACAACTAGAGCTTTCTTTAAACAGCTCTTTATTTAAACAGATATATACAAGACTAAAAAGAATTAAAAATTGGAAAATACAGTTAAGGGGAAAATACAAAAGCAAATCTTTCCAGCACCAAAACTATTATTTTACTAGCCTTTCCCATCTCATGAATGGCACCACCATATATCTCCTGCTCTAGCCAGAAACCTGGGAACCCCTAACTCTTTTCTCTCACTCCCCATATCCAGTTGGGATACAACTTCCAAAATGCATCCGAATCTGCCCACTTCACCTGCCCCCGCCCCATTCAACCCCATCACCTCTACCTGGACTGCTGCAGCAGCCTTCTCTGCTCCCCGCATCGAAACTAGCATGCCCCTTTTTCCTCCCCTGTCCCTATCCCTTTATTTTCTCTTGGTTTTCTTCCTAGTCTGTAGCATTATCTGACATTATACATTAATTTTTTATTATTTATCATGTCTCCACATTCAGAACATAATATAGAACATAGCTCTATAAGAGCTATGAATTTAATTTGTCTTATTTCAACTATTAATAATAGATTTTTCTATTCCTAAAGGGTATATCATCTTAAGTTTGCCTCTTTTTACCCCAAAATGACTCTTTCTTTTCTAGTGACAGGTAAGTGTACAAGTTCTCAGTTCTAAAATTCCTGATAATGCATTCAGAGCAATATTTTTAAAGCCTAACACTCAACTAGAACTTTGCCTTCTTAATTTATCTACAGATTTTTTTTATAAATCTATCTTCCATCTCAGAACCCCTGTTTAAAATATAAAGTAAAATATGGCAAGTCCCTGCTGTCTGTCTAATCCTACGACTATTTTGCCGATTAAACACCTTAGATCTTTGCCTTGGGTCGAGCTAACTCTAGGGTTCAATCTAGCAAAACAGTCACGTGACTGGAAGCCGACCTAGTATGTGGGGCTTCGGTAGGGAGATGCCACTGGAGGGAGCATGATGATTTGATGAAGAACATTTAAAATAGATTTTCAAAATGAATCCAGTGATCATAATGTATGTCAATCAATTCAAATGAGATCATTATTAAGGAAGAAAAAAGGAATCATACATGACTTTTTAAAATATTTCTTAGTGCGACTGGATTGTACTGTCCAACTATGAGAGCAAAAAAAAAAACAAGCAAAGTAGTATTTTGATTTAAGGCATTGGTTTAAAAGATTGTTGCAGACAATCTATTATGTAAATGTTCAGTTTTCAACAAAAAAGTCCAAGGCGTGAAAGAAGGTATTCAAGTGTGAACTACACAGCGGGGAGAGCAGTCAGTTGAAGGAGATTCAGAAGCTATGCAAAGCAAAGACTCCAAAGCAGCTGTTACAAATATATTCAAATAACTAAGGGAAACCACATCTGAATAATTAAAGGAATTTGACTCATCATCAAAGAGATAAAAATTATTTTACAAAATTGAATTTTTGGATTTGGAAAGTACAATGAATGCAATAAAAATTTCACTGTAGAGCTCAACAGTAGATTAAATCTGGCAGAAAAGAATCCATGTACTTGAAGAGAAATCAGTAAAAATTATTCAATCTAAAGAAAAGTGAGAAAAACAAATGAAAGAAAAAAACAAAATTTTAAAGACCTGTGATATACCAACAAATGTATCAAAATATCCATAATGAGACTCTCAAAAAGAAAGAGAGGCAGAAAAAAATTTGTAGATATAATGCCCAAGATGCTAATCTTTACATCTGAGTTCAATGATAGCTCAAGAAACTCCAAGCTGAATAAACCTAAGTGGATCCACACCAAGTCACATCATAATCAAACTATTAAAAAAAAAAAAGGACAAAAAGAAAATTATCAGGCAGCAAGAGAAAAACAGATCATCGTGTATTAGGAAATCTTAATAAGATTAGCAAACGACATCTGAAACATCAGAAAAACAGTAGAAGACATAGTTAAAGTAATGAAAGGAAAAACACTGTCAGTATTTCTATATTCAGTAAAACTATTATTCAAATAATGAAGATGAATTAAAAGACATCCCCAGATAAATAAAGACAGAGAATTTGTTGCTATCTTACAAGAAATACTAAAGGAAATATTTCGGTCTGAGCGGGAATGACATCAGATGGTAACTTGAATCCACATGAATAATACAAAGCACCAGTTAGAGGAATATCATAGTTAAATATAAAAGACAGTGTATTGCTCGATCGTGTTTAGATTATGTTTAGCTTTCTAAGAAGCTGCCAAACTTGTCTTCCAAAGTGATTATGCCATTTTGCCTTCCCACCAGCAGTAAGTGAGAGCTCCTGCTGCTTTGTAGCCTTATGTTAGCAATTCTATCATCAATATTTGGGATTTCGGTGAATCTAATATATGTGTAGTTGTATCTCATTGCTTTCTGTAATGACAAATTATATTGAGCATCTTTTCATATGCTTTCGTGAAGTGTCTATTTTTAATTGGGTGGTTCGTCCTTAGGATTTTCTACAAACAGGATCATGTGGAATGTGAATAAAAAGCATTTTTACTTCTTTATTTTCTAATCTGGATGGCTTTTTTCCCCCCTTGCCTAACTGCATTAGCTAGAACCTCCAATATGGTGTTGAATTGAAATTGTGAGAGAGAACATCCTTGCTTCATTCCCAGCCTTAGGGGAAAAACATTTAGTCTTCACCACCAAGCATAAGGCTAGCTGCAAGTTTTTTATAGATACCCTTTGTGAGGTTGATGAAGTTCCCTTCTATTTGTTTTTGCTGAGTTATTTTTTTTATCATAAATGGTGTTGGATTTTGTCAAACACTTCTGCATCTCTTGAGATGATCATGTGTTTTTTGTCTTTTATTCTATTAATACGGTGTATTGCATTTTAATGGATTTGGGGATGTTAAAACAAACATCCCAATAAATCTTACTTGGTCACGGTGTACAATATTTATATGTTGTTGCTTTCCATTTGCTAATATTTTGTTCAGAATTTTTACCACTATATCCACAAGGGATATTGGTCTATGGTTGGCTTTCTTTGTTCGTGATACCTTTCTCTAGTTTCACTATCAGGCTGATACTGGCCTCATAGATGAGGCAGAAAGTACTCTCTTTTTTATTTTCCGGAAGAGTATGTGAAGGATTGGTTTAATTTCTTCCTTAAACGTTTGGTAGAACTCTCCAAAGAAGCCATTTGGCCCAGGGCTTTTCTTTGTTGGAAGTTCTTAAATTCCTAACTGGATCTCTTTTTTTGTTATGGGTCTATTTAGATTTCTATTTCTTCAGCTCAGTAACTTGTGTCTTTTTAGCAAAGTGTCCATTTCATCCAAGTTAACTAATGTGTTGGCGTTTACATCCCCACTTTAATTTCTGATTTTAATAATCGGATCCTTTCTCTTTTTTTCTTTGTCAGTCTAACTAAGGATTTGACAATTTTGTTAATCTTTTCAAAAGATGAACTGATTTCTTTCAGAGTATTGGTTTTTACTATTCTCTATTTTCTCCTCTCATCTTTATTATTTTCTTTATTCCTGCTTTGGGCTTAGTTTTCTTATGTAGTTTTCTAAGGTAGAAGGTGAGGTTATACATTTGAGATTTATTTTATTTTAAAAACGTAGGCTTCTGTAGCTATAACTTTCTAAGCACTGCTTTGGGTATGTTGGATGTTCTCATTCATCTCAAAGTATTTTCTAACTTGTCTTATGATTTCTTCTCTCGTCCATTGGTTCAGGAGTGTGTTGTAAAAGTCCCACATATTTGTGAACATTTCAAATTTTATTCCATTACTTATTTCTACTTAATGCTATTGTGGTGAGAGAACATACTTCAAATGACTTCAATCCTTTTACATTTATTTATTGAGGCTTGTTTTATGGTTTGGCATGTGGGCCACCCTGGAAAATGGTCCATGTATGCTTCAGAAGATGGTGTATTTTGCTGTTGTTGGGTGGAGTCTTCTTCATATGTCAATTAGGTCAAGTTGTCCTACATTATTGTTGAAGTCTTTATATTCTTGATGATTTTTTATCTAGTTGCTCTATCAATAATTGTCATGTAGGTGAATGGATAAACAAAATGTGGCATAACCATATAATAAAATAATGTTATTCGGCAGTAAAAAAGAAAGAACTACTGCTAGCTACTACGACATAAGAGAACTTATAAACCACCATGCTAAGTGAGAAGGCAGACTCAAAAGATTTCATATTGCATGATTCCATTTACAGGAAGTGTCCAAAAAAGGCAGACCTGGAGAGACAGCATATGAGTTGTTGCCTGGGCCTGAAGGTTGGAATGAAGATTGGCTGCAAACAGGCTTGAGAAATTTTTTTTGGAGTTATGGAATGTTCTAAAAGAGATTGTGATGATGGCTGCATAACTCTGTAAATTTACTAAAAATCATTGAATTGTACACTTAAAACAGGGGTGGTCTGTAAATTGTATCTTAATAAAACTTTTGAAAAGGTAATACTTCATCATAATTACCAAGAGCATTTACTATTTATTGCTCAAAATAAATAAGAAAGGACCCACCTAAATTCTGATAAATGAAGAGGAAAATATTGACAATCATATAATGATTATTTATAGGCCTATCCATCTTATTTTTCCATATTATCTTATAAGTGAAGTTACATATTTCAAGAGGTTATGAAGGCAAAGGTGAAAATATTGCATGTATATGAATGCCTTATAAAATTTTAATAAAATACTTTAATTATGTTTAACATAGCTCCCAAAAAAAGGTTATAAAAATTGTCTAAGTATTTTTACTATCTAAATTTTAAATATATCTAAATAGAGAATTATACATTGAAAGGTTCCCAGAACATATATATGTTGGATTTTTTTTTTTCTCCCAAAGATTGGAATAGATGGATGTGGAAAAGAAACTTGTGCAACATTGGCCTGTTACTTGACAGAATATAAAGTCTACCAAGTGCCTGTATCTCACAATTACGCCTATATAGAATTCAAAGAAGACTTTAAAAAGATGTTTATTCAAGCAGGATTAGAGGGGAACCCCACTGTTTTGATCGTTGCTAATTTAAACCCAGATCAGGTAAGTGCTTTTTGTCTTCATTATTTGCTAAAGTTTGATATTTAAATAGCCCCCCAAATTTAATATTTGGAAAAGAAAATAATCTATGGTATTATTAATCTATCATATCAATTCTTTTCATTATTCTCTGTCCTGACCCAGTTATAGCCCATAGAGTGTATATATTTGTAATCATGATGTAGATGGTTTTAAATAAACATTACAACAAAAGCATTTTCTATGTCTGTACAGTTTTCGCTTTAATTGGCCAATTGGAAGTAATTTATCTGTGTAGATAAGTCGTCCATCTTATATCCGAACTAGTCATCCATCTTATATTCAAACTGTGCAGTTTTCACTTCAATTGATTGATTGGAAGCCATTTATCTGTGTAGATAAGTCGTCCATCTCATATCCGAACTAGCTTTGTAATCTGTGTTTAAAAAAAACACTATCATCTGTATCCACTATCTGACCATGTAATCTTACCTCTCACAGAGCGGAGGCTTCTGTTTCTCTACTTTATCCTTCTGCTCTAATTTTACCATCAAGTGTAGGACTGTCCTTGCAGGATATACTTTATTTATATGAAAGCAATAATGTTAATCACTCAACTTTTTAAAATTTTGTTATTTTGCATAAATTACACCGTTTCACAGCCAAAACACGTAGATTATATTTACTTCTTTGTGGCAAAATTTCAAGGGAACATTGTTTATTATCTGTGATCCAGAGATGTATAGCTATTAGTATTGTTCAGACTCTCATCTTGTTTTTTCTCCTCATTCTGGGCCTCTGCAGAGGTGTGTTTTTCTTTCATGTCTTATTTTGAGGATAAATCCAAGTGCCATGTCATATCTGCTATACTCCATAAAATCCAGTGTTTCTGGTTTACTGTATAGTCTCTCCCTCCCAATTTATACAACCTTCTCTGTGGACTGGGTTGAGGTTTCTGCCAGACACTTTCATTCTGGGTTTTGGAAGATGTAGTTTCTCCCGTGCCAGGAGCCTGTGGATTCTCATTTAAGAAATAATTTCTCAGAAAACCACTCTCAGACCAAAGCTGTGATGAACACAGCTCCTCTACTTCCATGCTGCTCAGGACTTCAAGGCCTTTGGATCGCCTTTCCACACTTTTCAGATTTCTTCTGGCCATGTCATTGCTTTCCACATGAATAAAAAAAAATGATTTTAGGATTTTGTAAAATTAACGTGTTAAGTAGAACACAAGGTGCCAGACAGTGAGTCACGGTTCAACAACAGACCACAATACAAATTAGAATAGTGAAGTTTGTTACTGCAGATCCTGGAGGGAGTACACGATACACCTCGAAAGGCCACACAAGGAGGTGAAGGCAGGCTGCGGGCAGGGAGAGAGGGGCAGGGCCTGGGCGCACGCCCCTATCAGTGTCCTTGTGTTTTTCTTAGGAGTTTCCGGGCTAGCGTCAGATTGGTCAATTCGAATTTATAGAGTGGGGTTTTGGTAAATCCCACAGGGTGTTACCTAATGGACACAGAAGACATACAGGTGCTGGGAGGCAGGGAAACTTGATCACAAGGGCTGTTGGGAAATCATATGAGGAACTTACATTGGCTTGTGACTCTGCTGGCTGCTGTCTCGGGCACGTGGTCGCACAAAAGGGCTAGTGTCAGTTTAATGCCCTGTAGGCCACTTGGCCAAACAAGATGAGTGCCAAAGCAGCAATACCTTGGAATAGTAGAGTTAAACTGTTGACAAGTGGGTAATAATCAATGTGTTTAATAAGCTTTGGTGGTTATCCATCATATCGTGTCGTAGGTGAAACAGGAAAGCAGCTAGCTCTATGTGACGGCTGTTGACTTCTGCTGGAGCCCGCCCCATCCTGCCCCACCCTGCTCTCTGCCCATCCTTACCTGGGCTGAAATACCAGGAACCTGTGAGTGACTGAGGAGCATCCTGAGGAGTCAGAAATGCCAAAGATACTTGAAAAAAAAAAAAAAGCTTGAGTTTACTCTCAAAACCAAAATGTTTATACTTCTTAGAATTCCTCTGGTAGAGTTTTTTTACTGCTCTTTCTCCTCTATTACCTTTTCCATTCGATTTGGAACTCTTTAAGAGATGAACTTGGTTAAATTAAAATAATTCTTCAGCCATGTGTTATCTAGTTTGTGTCGTATTCAAAGAAAAAGGTAGATGTATTGAGGTCTTCTATCAATTGCTTGAGGCACAGCCTCTGCTCAGCTCATGTCGTATCCGCCCCTCCTGTGCCGCCAGGCCCAGTGCAGAACACAGGTGTTTGGCATCCCCTCAGTACCAAACGTGTGTTTCTCTAATGGTTGAATAGATGAATGGATGAAAGAAGCTTATTTGACTCAGGAAAAAAAAAGATATTTATGATTAACCTCAATTTTCTTTAAACACTATTGTTTTCTCCATTTTGGTGTGTTTAGAGTAGAATATATGAATAATTTGCTCATTCCTCATTAAATATATGCTTCCTCTAAGGAGTCACTGTTGGAAGATTTAAACAGCATTCTGAATTTGGGGAAAATACCTGACATGTTTGAAAATGAGGAGCTGGACTCCATCGCACTAAGGATCAGACCTCTTGCCGAACAGTCTGGTCATATCGATAATAGGCAAGCTTTATTTTCATTCTTCCAAAAGGTACTGTTTTTTCACAGATTGGGTTTGTCAAATTGTCACGTTAATTTAAAAGTAGACTATGTTTATAAGTCTGTGCATTGCTTTCAAATTGGGTAGTTTCTTTAGTTCTTTAAATGAGTTTTTAAAGCTAAAATAATGACCGCCATCCCTACACTCAGACCCACATCACTCTTAGGCAGGCCAAAGGTTCACAAAGATCTCGGCCTCCCTATTAAAGCCCCAAACAAATAATAACAGCTGGAGGCAATGACAAGAGACAGAGGATCCCAGGGTGATTTCTTATACTGAGATGCCTTCCTCGCCGATGAGGTTTTTGTTTTGGTCATGCTGGTAGCAAGTGTCGAAAGGGAAGAAATGAGAATTCTTTTATCCCTTTGAATAGCCCTAAAGTTGGCCAGGAGCTGATGGGTACAGAGAGAAATCGGCCAGAAGAAGCAGGGGATATTCAGAATGAACAGTAGGATGGCTGTGAAGGGACCGGTCTCATGAGAGGTATAGACTGGACTGATGACCTTGGCTTTCCGTGTCTTTAAGGCATGATGACCGGCCAGTGGCTTGGTGAACAGGTAGATGTGATTTACCTAAACCGAAGGGTTCAGTGGGAAAGCACCACAGGTCAGCTTATTTCTGGTGCCAGTGTCAGTCTATCATGGAGTCATTTGAAAATTCAGCTGGGCCACCCTTCCTTCATACCTCAACAGATACTCTGTGATCTGGAACAAGAAGCTGTAAAAAAAAAAAAAAAAATCCCAGAAATGGAATCCACAATTGAGAGAGAACAATATCATATGAATGGATGCTTGGATTGAGTTATATTTTAAAATGCCTCACTCTTAAAGGCTAAAAATAATAATAATAATAGTGGTAAAGATCAAAGAAATTCTCATTTGGAGTGTGGAGAATGGTGCACTCCAGAAATGAAAAATAAACCAAGAATACCAGTTAGAAATATATATATATCTTCCAAAATGATTTGAAGTGTCTTACAATAATAATCAATAGTGAAGGCACATTTCAAGCTGTTAATATTGGATATGTTCAAGTAGGAGCTGAGGATGGGAGAAGCAAAGACAGGTCATTTCATTTTTAATTTAAACATCTCTGTATGGTGTGAATGAATTTTGCATTGAGCCGTTTAATTTGCTTTTATAGAATTCTTGAAGACAAAAAAGAAGAAAAAAATGTTACACTTATAGCCTTCTCTCAACTTCATCTTGCTAATTTGGTAAAATAAGGTTGCTTGATACTCAAAGATATTATCATTTGGTACAAGTTGAACTCTTCAAATTAAAAGAAATAGCAACTCACTGAGGCTGTGTTGAGAAACGTGGTTTTATTATAAAGTGGCATATGGAATTGGGAAAGGGATCTGTGCCCCACGGCCAGTAATTCCGAGAAGCTAGTAGCAGCAGAAACTGCAAAACTTTTGGAGAGGAAGGTTTAATGGGGGGGAAGGATGCAGGCAAACTTCATAGACACTAACACTGTGCCTGGACCTACAAAATTGTATAGAATCTAATATTGCTTGAGCATCATCCTTCCACTCTCGTAGCTTATTCATATCTCCCTGGGGCTCCACCCATAACATTGATCTCTGTCGCTCTCTCATAGCCATTTCTCACTTTGTGTTTCCCTGGGTCTCAAATGCACACCAACCTAGAGGAAAGCGTTGATAGTCAGACCCATCACCATCTGATGTAAGGGTACCTACTGAACGTAACTCCAGAGAGCTGGCTTCCGCAGGGATGTCCTGGAGTCCAGTGTCTCCCCTGCATGGTCCATCCAGCTGAAGCCAAGAGGCTGGGGTCACACAGAGCGGCACCTGGCCACTTTCCTCAGAAGAGCACCATGGGACTTGCGGTTTCCCATGGCAGGTCCTGGTTATGTCAGGCTCTCACTGCACAGTGGACCGGGGTACTGGGTAAGGGGAGAATTGAAACAAGAGTTTAAAATGGAATTTGCAATATAATATTTTTTCAAAGCAGTTGATTACATTTTAACGATTTATATTTTCATTAATTTTCAGAGAATATATAAAAATTTTCATATTTTCATAATAATGAGCCCTACAGGACCTAACTTCCGCCAGAACTGCAGAATGTATTCTTCCATGATTAGCACTTGCACAATTGATTGGTATGAAAGGTGGCCAGAAGAGGCTCTTTTTGTTGTAGCCGACTCTTTCTTAGGCGAAAAGGTGGACTTAGAGAAAAGAGAGGTAAATATAACTTCTATAAAAAAAAAAAACTACTACAAAGGAAGGTTTCAGATGATTAACTGAATATGACAGTATCATGTCATGTGGGCATGGGCAAAAACAGGCAGCTCTAGGCAAAATTACGAGTCAAGTCTTTGTCTTGACTCTTTATCAACTTCCCGTCTCTTTTGCCCCCTAATTCACCTGATTTCAAAGACGCCCAGATTCCTCACTGCCTGGGTCTCTTCACTGTTCTGTCCCTGTGATGAGCAGTGCATTTCCACAAAGGAACACGACCTCCCCTTTGAACACCAGACCCTACGATAAGGATGCTGCGACCTTCTGTGTATTTCTTGTAAATTCCTCTGGCCTGGCTACAACAGCAAAACTACAGAGAAATGAGAGCACAAGCCACACACAAAATTAGCTCAGGGTTTGAGCTGCAAGTAAGTAAGAATCTCTATTAGAGTGAATCAGCTGAAGATCCCATGGGGTTTTGACAGAAGAAATTGTAAATGCATAGAGGCCTGAAACTCGGAGTGGGACTTAGAAGAGGGGCTTGCAGCCTTCCTTGTCCAAGTGTTCGAGGAAGGCCATGACCAAGAAGGGTAGAGACGGGGTAGAACCAGTAAAAAAAATGCAGATGGGTTAAAAGTGACCAGGACAAAGTTATGTCTAAGTCAGTATTTTCTCCAAAGCTAAGCAAAGGAGATACTCTTTCTACTCTCTTTCTATATCTAAATAGTAGATGATAGATAGATGATAGATTCTGGATGGATAGATAGGTGAATGGATGGATGATGGTAGATGGATGGTGACTGGATGGATAGATGGTGGGTGGATGGTGGATGATGGTGGATGGATGGATGGATGGATGGATGTATGTATAGGTAGGTAGGTAGATACATAGATAGATAGATACATAGATAGATTGATAGATAGATAGATAGATAGATAGATAGATAGATAGATAGATAGATGATAGATTATAGACATAGATATAGATATAGACATACATATAGATATATAAATGTATTGATATAGATATAGATACAGATACAGATATAGATATATCCACATATCCTTTGAGCCTTTACAATTACAGCTTTATTTTACTTTATTTTACAAGGAGATTGAGTATCTTGCTGTTGATAACCTACTTTAAGAAAGATGGGAGATAAAGAAAGCACCATAAACCTGAGCCATTGACAGTGGTGTCCTAAATCCTTGGCTGGCTGTAGCAGAAATGAGGGTTCAGCCTAGAAGAAGGCATCTGGCATGTCGTTAACCGTCAGCCACACTGTTGCCACTTGCACCCTACCCCATCCCAACCATTAAAAATCATGTATTCTTGGTCCCATTCACCCAGGGCCGTTTTCGACATTCTCACACCGCAAACTGATAAACTCTTTCAACTTATTCCCATTCAGTGTAATCTTTTTCATGTGTGTTTGGATCGCTTTCTCTTACTTCTTGAAAATTAATTATTTTTCAGAACTTGAAAGACAAGCTCGTCCCAACATGTGTCCAAATCCACACAAGTATAAAAGACTTGAGCATAAAATACTTTCAGAAAACCAGGAGGCGTTATTACATCACTCCCAGCACCTACCTGAGGTTCATGGACACGTTTGCTCACATTCTGAGGTCGCAGGAGGAGGAAATGCAAACGAGGAGGTGAGACTCTGAGACCAAATCAGAAACACGTGTCCTTTACATCGGTGCTTTTATTTGTATCAGCAGACTCAAACATCAAATAGAACAAATCTGCTTTTTTCAGCGGGAAAAAAAAGGCAAAAGCTACAGAAGACCTTAAGGGAAGGTGGGTGGGCATTGGGGGTCTGCGCCCATCAGGACAAGGCAGGTGGATGCGGCCAGTGACAGTGACGGTGACAGTGACGAGGCAGCGAGCCCTCGTGAGGTGCACGTGGTTTGCTGCTCCCCTAGACAAGGCAAGAGTAGCGATCGGTGCCACCCCCCACCCCCGTCCCTCGTCCCTTGGGACCACAGCAAAATAAAAGGAGCTTGAGACTGCAACGCAGGTAGGACGCCCGGATGCTGTGCGCATGCGTTGAGCCAAGCAGTTTTGGAGGCTCCTGCTGCCCCTGCCACAGTGGGGGCGGAAACATGCGGCAGAGAGTCCCATACCTCATCAGAGCCTAGGAGACGTGGCAATCTCATGACAGCCTCGCAGGAAGATACGGAAGAGACTGGGAAGCGGCCTTGTAGCATCTGCTCACAGCATCCGTGAGGAGGGCCGGGTGTTCTGCCCGGACCTGCGTCTGTTGTGGCTAAACCGTGCCCACGTGTGACGGATGGAGGGGCAGGCCTGGGCAGCTCCATCTCATGACCTGTTATATGGCCAGCTGGGAAAGAAAGGGCGACCTGTCAGATAACTTATTCCGTGGTACTCACGGGGGCTTGGACCAAACCCATTCTATTAGACAGCATCGGATGAGAGCGGCCGGCCGTGACTGCGCCCTCCCACCTGGAGGATAAACGCACCCAGGCTCCCTGTCTGGAGCTGAGCCAGTTAGAAATGTGATTAATCTGGGCGGGCGCACAGCCCTTGCCACAGGAAGCCCGCAGGAAGCCCAGGGCAGCGTTTAGACAAGGTTCTGTGCTGGGCAAGTACAGGCCTGACTTTTACCTAAGATGTGGCAGCAGCAGCATTTTGGGGAGTAAGGATCTAATATTATTATGTTTTTGTTAGCAGGGTCAGGTGGAGCGTGGCAGATTCAACATCAATTAAGTTCAGAGCAGTTGCTATAGTCTGTGAATACGGTGAAGCTCAAAGGAATCATTGACTTCGCTGAGTTCATCTAGTCCTGGTGTTTTTAAGTAAAGGCTGTTCGCCCCTAGAGTTAGCCGCGCCTGGGGGGTTCTGAAAGTCCTTAGGTTAAGGTTTTTGTTGGACAGCGGTTAAATTGAGGGCGAAGTCTGGGTAGACTGGCCAGATGCCCTGTCGATAAGAGTCTAGAGAGACTAGTGGGTCCTCCTTCCGCCCCTAACCTCCGCGTTTCGGAGGTGTCCCCTCTCAGCCTCATAGGCTGTTGCTCCCTACACTAAGCCGCGTGATTGCGTGACCAGTCCCAGTCACAAGCGTGTCACCTTTCTCCAGTGTTTCCCATGTGCCCTTGCCCCGACCCCTGTATCCCCAGACACACCCCCAGGCGGCTCAGTAGTTCCTTCCTTATATATGACGGTAGCATCCTAGAACATCTCCCGGCCCCTGGCAGGCAGGTCCTATCAGGACCACCTTAAAAGCTGTCCTCACGTGTGCCCAGACCTTATCATTAATATTCATAGCTGCTTACATCCCTTGAAGCACCAGCTTTAAGGTCCCCAGCTCCTCTCGGCTCCTCACACTTTACACCTTTCGGCAGCCCAGTTTCCCGGGGGTAGACGTGGGAGAAGAAAAAGTGGGGAGGGTTCATGATGTGCTTTGGGTCTCTTACAGCCAACGTGAGCCTCTTCCCACCCAGAACTCATAACTCAACACTCCTTTTAAAGGGGAAGTCCCCTTCTGCAGAACAACCACATCGGAAGCCCAAACCACCTGCCCTGAGTGTGTGCTCCACTGGGAGCCGAGCTTCATGACCCAATTATCTTGTTCAGTTTGTCCTTTAAGAGTTCATTTTATTTTTAATAGCACCGGCTCCTTACTATGTTTACAGATTAAATGCTAAGCACACTGGCTAGCATACACAACACAGAACAAATGGTAACTCTGAGTAATTAAATAGACTTGTATTTTAGGAAGATCACTCTGCTATTAGATTAGACTGGGGAATAAATTGGAGAGATACAAGAATACAAACAAGGACATGGTTCCATAGTGGAGCGGTTAGCACGTCTGCTTTACACACAGAAGATCCTGGGTTTGTGCCCCAGTGGAGCCATGGTCCATGGTCTACTGCCATGCCACCCTGAACAAACTCAATGTCTGATCTCAGAAGCTAAGAAGGATGGGACTTGGTTAGTACTTGGATGAGAGACCACCTAGGAAGACCAGGTGCTGTAGGCATAAATAATAATAATAATTAATAATTTTTAAAAATAAAAACAGAGGATTTGAGAGTTATTATAGTAATCTAGATGAGAAGTTTTAAGAACCTGTTTGAGTTACAGCAAAGAAAAAATACTGGAAGTATCTCTGTAATTGACAATTTAAAGGGCATGGATTATGATGTTCTTTTAGGTTGAAAGCCGAAGAAGCAGGAACCATATCTTCTGGTTATTTTAAATGCCCCACAGCGTTTATTCCCCATTTTGATAGAGTTAGGACTAAAATTTTTGTAGTCTTCTGATTTTAAAATATTTATTTCTATTTATTTTGGTCCATACAAATTGTATATTTTCTATTTTTTATTCTAGTGAATAGGTAACTGAAATAGGTAAATGAAAAAGAATTTGACGTTATCTTACAGCTTAATTTTTTAATTCCTTTTTATTCTGAAATAAGTAGATTCACAGAAGTTTTAAAGGCCAGTGTACCTTTTCCTCATTTTCTCCCAATGGTTAGATTTTACATAATTTTAGTACAATATCAAAACCAGGAAACTGGCACTGGTACAATGTGTGTATGTCGTTCTATGTCATTTTATCGCACCTGTAGATTCATGCAACCACAACAGCAGACAGGATACAGAACTATCGCAGCCCCACAAATATCCCTTGTGCTTCCCCTTATAGTCACATCCACTCCCCTCCTCCTCCGATTCCAACATCCTGGCAACCACCAGTCCAGTCCGTTCTCCATCTCTACCATTTTATCCTTTGCATAAAGGAAATGAGGTTGGCTTTGTCTTTGAAATTCATTCAAGCTCTTTGCATGCATGTATCAATGGTTTGTATTGATACATGCAACGTAGTATTCCATGATATGGATGTACCATAGTGTGCTAACCATTCATCCATGAAAGGAATTTGGGCTTTTTCCGATTTAGGTCAAGGTTCATTTCGTATAAGCAATTGCTTCATCGCCATTTGTTGAAAAAAATTTTCTTCCTCTCCTACTTTCAAACCTTTGTTAAGATCAGTTGATGGTACTCGCATGGGTCTGTTTCTGGGTTCCTATCGATCTACACATCTGTCCCTCTGCCAATACCACACAACCTTGGTTACTGTCACTATGTAATCAGTCTTACAATCAAGTGGAGTGGTTCTACCCACTTTGTTATTCTTTTACACAGTTATTTTAATGATCCTAGTTCATACATCTTTCCATTTAAATTTTATAATTGGCTTGACTATCTACAAAAAAAAAATCTGATCGCAATTTTGATAGGAACTGCATTAAACCTATTTACCAATTTGGGGAGAACTGACACCTTTACCACGTTGTCTTCCATTCCGTGATCACAGAGAATCTTGCTTTGCTCATATTTGGTTGTATCTTACACCTGTTAATGCTTTTCTCTTTCCTTCAGGAATCGTTTCCATATGGGTCTGTCCAAGATTCTAGAAGCAACCACGCTAGTCACAGATATGCAGGAGGAGCTCTTGATTCTTGGCCCTCAGATAGAACAGAAGACAAAGGTACGCTTCATTTAAAATCTCTTTTTAAAGACTTTAAAGTTTAATATCAAACAGTGTTTGAAAGCAAAGGCTCTGGTATTTGACAAGCGTGGATTACAATTCTCACTTTGTTACCATGCAACCATGTAATCTCCCTTAGTCTCAATGTTCTTATCCGTAAAATGAGGAAAAGAGCAACAGTAATAGCAAAATATTAGCATCATTATCTTTACTAATTAAATGTGATAATAGATACATAACTAATTATAAAAGTTGACGTAGAAAAATTCCTTAGTTGTTAGTTAAATCTCTCTGAAATGTTCTGTGGTAAATTGCAGGCTGCCATGTATTCTAAAAATCATTATTTGTTATTATTCTTTATGTGTATGATATGAAATATTTATTATAGTCATCTCTCATTAGTCTGTTAAATACATATATTTCAAGCTGGTTTCAATCAGTTTTATAGGAATGAAATGAGCTGTTTGAATTTCTCTTTACAAAAGATCGTGTCTCTTATTAACATGCATGTTAAGAATTGTTTGGTTCATTAGGAAACAGAAATCTTAATGGAAAAACTACAGAAAGATTCACAAGTAGTTGAGAAGGTTCAGATGCTTGTCAAACAGGATGAAGAAATTATGGCAGAAGAAGTAAGAATCGTGGAAAACTATGCTCAGGTAAAATTAAAACACAAAAAAGTCAGGCTTTTTAATATATAGTGCTCCAACTTTGGATACTTTTAATATTTATCCCAACAAATATTATTGAGTATCTACTGCATGTAAGACACTATCAGATGAAAACAGGGAGTACAAGGACACAGGGTCTTTGTACTAGAGGGACCTATAATCCTCGCAAGAGACAGAGAAGCTGGTTCTTCTGGTTACAGTAACAGACACTCATTCAAGCCATGTCAGAACTACACGTGGCCTCCAATAAGGACATCCACAGGAAGTGAAGCAGTTCTGGGGACTGTCCATTTGGTGTGTGCCGCTTCTCTTATTGACCGAGTAATTATCTCTTTTTAAACTGACCTGCTCCTCTCAATACTCTTTAGCCAGAATCCCACCAGGAACCAGTCCGCTGAAGCAGGTAACCAAAGGTTCAGTAACCTCCACTCTCCCAACCCCCCTACCCTCCCGCTCAGAGGAGGCAGAGGATGGAGTTTCATTTGTCTTCGACATGCAAAGGTTTTTAGTCAAGCAACTGCATCAGTTTATAATCTATATCATATATATGTGAGTGTGTGTGTATATATATATATATATATATATATATATATATATATCCACATCCCTAATATCTGTGTACTTATTTATACATGAGCTACTCTCCTTAGCTAATGTCCCAAAGCGCAGTAAATACCCAGGTTTATTGTGAGCGGTAGCAAATGTGAATACGTATTTCCCATGGTCCTTTTAGTGACTTCAAAATATTTGTCTAGCTTCTTGTCAGAGGTGATTAGATCATACCTGTTTTTACCTTATAACACAGCTGGAGAAGAGTTTACACCAGGGATGAGAGAAGTGTCAGCCTCTGCCCCTTTCTCCTGTCCGTGTTTTAAGGGCTAGTTTGCTTCAAGCTAGGTAACATAGTCAGTCGGTAAATCTCCTTACATGAAAGCAAATACTCATTTAGAATAAGTAAAAAAAATCAAATAATATACAAATGTTTAAAAGCTGACAATTATTACAAACATCTCAGACTCTAGAAAAATTACAATACAGTTTAGTAATTAACTGCCTTCCACACCCCCTAATACCTTTTTCCTGCATTTTTTCACTGTGTACTGATCCCTTCTTCACAAGTTAATGATTTTGTAATATCATTTCCTATAAAATCTTTAGTAATGTTGATTAAAATGTGTTTTTTCATTTCTGATAGTTTATGAAAGTTTTTTTCAACTTCATAACTCATCACTGATAATGTCATGAATATTTTATTAGTATTAGTTTCAAATTTGATAAAATAGCAGTGGCAGTTCAGTTTCTTGTGCAGTGATTAATTTTAAATACTGTTTGAAGTGAGAATATTCATTAACCAGTTTTCCATCAATATCTTCATAACTGAGGTATTTTCTGGTATTTATATTTTCATTAATGTTAGTATTTCTTGCAAACTCAGACAAAAACTTGAGCTTTTCTAGTGTAATTATATGATACATTTTTCATCAATTGGATTATTAAACAGACCTAAACCCAAATCATTATTTTTATCCTAAATTTATTTTTTCTCATATTGAATTCTTGCTTTTGGTATGGTCTGAAAATTTTCATTAAATTTTACTCCACAATATCAAAATAATCTCTATCAATTTTAACACACAATTACTTTTAACATTCTACAAATTTTTGTCTTAATTATTTATTCATAAATAAAAATTAAAAATTTAAAATAAGACACCTTTCACATATATCTATATAAAGAATCTGTAACTTCTCATTTATTTCATCGAGACATTCCAAAAACATTTTTACCTACACCGTCATTTTTACCTAAATACCCAGGAATTCTAAAGAACTCTTTTGCTCAACTCCCAGCAAAAAAAAAAAAAAAAAAAAAAAAAGGAAAATATATATAGTAGGTTTAGAATAGTATATGCTACATTATTGAATATACTCATGAAGAACTAAACTTCCATTCTGAGGAGGTATCAATGAAAATCTGACCATGGACCTTATAATTTTATACATCTGATAAAGGGAAGATTTTCCGCAGACCAGATTCTGGATCTATTCATTGCAAACCTTGTTTCTCCTCCAGTACCCACACAGTTTTGGTGCTGGCCACCTTAGTACAAGTTTCTATTACAATATGACCTCTGGCCCTGCACCTCAACGTCACATCACCAAGAAAGCTGACATTTTTTTTGGAAAGTATTTCTAGAAGTCATTCCTTTTGGATCTAGCTTGCAACAACTTAATTATACAAAGAAGTGACTGTGAGCAACATAATTATAATTCCCAACTGTGCTCCTTACCCAGATCCTAAAAATGTCCATAGCTATTTCGGTGCCACCTGACTACAGGAAGCCTGACAAAGAGTGAGTCAGAGTGTAAAGGGAAATTGGTCTTAACTGACTCCAGTGAAATGTCTTACATTTGCTAGTCTGACAATAACACGTGACCCTACAAACATATTGGCAGAGCTCTTTCCTGGGCTTTGAAAGGGGTTGATGCAGGTGAGAGGCTCTGAAGCCACCTCTAATTGAACCACTCCTCAAAAGGACATCGTGAGTCCTGCACTGAGTCCGTCAGAGAAGGCACCGACACTCGGTGTGTTCTCGCTTCTCACAGATGGCTTCTCATCGGGGATTGAGCAATATCCTTTATTTAGGTCTATAAAACGCATTTCCGACAGTGTACGCATGTGTGTACATACCTAAGTCAGAAGCATAACTTATGGTCATTGTAAAAATGTCAAGTTGTATCTTTCGAGTTTAAAATATAAAAATGTTACATATGCAGCTATATTCATGTATATGCATTTGGAGGCTTATAACTTTATTGCAGAAAACGGCCAATGAACTAAAAAGCGTACTGCCGGCCTTAGACAAGGCAATCGTGGCTCTAAATGCCCTGGATAAAGCTAATGTCTCTGAATTAAGGTAAGTAGTTTATCTGTTTCTATTAAGTTGGAAAAGCTCAGGATAAAGCATACATGTGTGGTAAAAGTTACTAAGTCTCTATTCCATTCTTAGATTAAGTCATGTTTACCCATCTTGGTTACTTAAAACTTTTTTTACGTGTGTTATGTACTGTATCTAATCAATGTTATGGTTCCATCAACTATAAAGGCAGGACAGTATTTTATGTCTCCTTAAGAAAGAAAAAATGCTACCAAGTAAACTATATAATTTGCCATTGGTTATCAACTGAATCTCAATCTCAGAGATGTAAAAATGGGCCTCTTAGAATTGTTAAAATACTGTATTACCTTGACTAGAAAGAAAAGCCATAGTGATTATGTAAACACCTGACCTGCAGTTCCAAAAATAAGAAGCGATGTTTACAGCACTGCCGCTTATGTGAGTTTAGCCGTGGACCGTGGGAGGTGTGTAGGAACGCAGTAACTCACATCTGCTGCAGTGTTGGCCGTTGCCACAAGGTGTCACCATGGGAAGCCCTTCCTCTTGTCCCCTTTGCCCAGCCCAGCCTTCCCAGTGTGGGAAAAGCAATTAAAGAGAAATTCGTAAGAAAATACAAGAGAAATGAAGTACTTCAAGGTACAAAGATTCGAACCGGATGGCTCTAGCTTGAATCTTTAGGGGAGATAATTTTTCACGTGAGCTCTTCAACTCACCGAACAATGGGAATTTGCCTATTATGTCTCAGAATGTGTTGAGTTTTCCATTATTTATAGAAAATAGTATTTAAATTAAAGATGCAGAAATATGAAACACATCTCCAGTGATAGTTATAACACATTATTAACTCTGGGGATAAGAATAGAAAATGGCCACCAAAAAGGGGGAGGTTTAATCAATGTACTTTTACAGGAAGAACAGAACATGTCTCAAGGCTAAAGATATTTCACCCAAAGTTGCATTTATTCAGCGGCTACATTGAGTGACAGGCCCCATTCTCGGTGCTGAAGTCACAGCACTTAGACGTTGGAGGAGGGCTCTCTGCTGAGTGACAGTGACGCAGAGAACTGAGTGAAGTGTGATGTGAACAGGAAGGAATCTAGAGAAGGAGTGTCCTAAGCAGAAGAAATGGAAAGCACAAGAGTCTTAAGGCAGACATGTACTTGCTGGGTTTCGGGAACTGCTAAAGACGGGGGTGCCTGACACTCAGTGAGCGAGCGAGAGTGTCAGAAGATGACGCCAGAGAAGCAGCAGGGCCCAGCCCTTCCCCGGGAGAGTCCCCCTCTGTACCCGTGACTTAGTTCCGGAAGTTCTATTCTCTTAGCTTTCCTTTGGTGGTATTCCCAAGAGAGAGATCAGCTCAGATTCCCTTGAGCCTAATGCCCAAGGGGCAGGGTGGTATAGTGGTTAAGCACGGGAGCTCTGGTACTGAGCATCCTGGGTTGGAATCCTGGCACTGCCACTTTCTAGTTACATAGCCTGTCTGAGCCTCGGTTTCCTTCTTAAGCAAGGGGGGATTGGATGAGTTGAAACATGTAAAATGCTTAGAATAGAGTCTGGGATAAGGCAGGTGCTCAGTAAAAGTTACTTCAACACTAAGAGGTTTCCTCAGATCAAGAAGGTCCTTTACCCTGCTCTAGTGCTACAAAACCTAAAGAAAACTATCCTTGTCTTTAAATTTGTCTGGAAATTTTTTTTAATATAGTCCTTGTGAGCTTGATATTGTACATTTCACTTCATTTCAATACATGAAAGGCCTTATAATATGGTCTTCGTTGCTATTCTTAGGGCATGCAGGAAAGACACCAAGCAGGTGAATGGTTTAGTCCATTCTCTTTCCTAGCTACCGTTTTCATCATCCAAATGCAAATGCTTGCCCGTGACAGTACAGTCCTTTGCCAATCTGCAACATTAGCCACAAGAAGAAGGAAGAAGATAGTAGAAAATGCAGATCGGAGTACACCAGTAAGGGTCCAAGACAGAGTGTTCTGCGTAGCAATGAAAGACTTTAAAGCAAATTGTGTCGATAGGACTCGCTTTGAACCAAATACCTGGTACTGGAAAGTGGCACCTGCATTAAACTATAGTCAATTCGATCCCACTTTCCCTCTAATTTACATTAACATTTCGTAGATAATACATTTTGTCTCAGTTTGACGACATTCCCATCGTGACTGCTTTAAAAAGAGTCGAGGCGGAGTTGAGGGGAAAGTTTGTTTGGGGAACTCTCGTTCCTCCTCCGTGAACCCAGTCTCTTTCTTGCTGGTTCTTCTGTTATTATCTTTCTCATTCTTTCAGAAAAGCCAGACTGATAATCTCAGAAAAGCAGCCTGATTAATCACTTCTAAGTAAGGTATCGATGATTTAGTTATTTAGTCCTCCTGAAAACATATCCACATTTTAAAAAGATTGTTAAAGAGAACAAAAGATTACTATGATTGAATGAATCTCCAGTGTCAACATTCAAGGCAGGGGGACCTTCTTGGTAACCCCTGTAGATAATGTGGGCCATATAAACTTGGCTTCCCTGCCGTCCTGCTTTGGAGAAGTCTGTACAATTTTCCTTTGAGGGAGACTTGTTACCCTGGATAGACCTGTCCCCTTAGTTCCAAGTCCCAAATGCTCTTATACAGCAGTCACCACCCGCATGGCTGTTCACTGGAACTTACTTCCTGTGACTGTCACTCTGACCTCTGCATTTCCACAGTGCCGGCTTCTCCTCAGTGCTGCAGAGGCTCGTCACTTGGTTAGGACACAGCTAAGAGGCAGTTAGTTTCCAATGTTCCAGTAATGACATCAGTGGTGACTTGGGAGACAAATTCCCACCCACCTGCTCCCCCCATTCTGTTGTACCGGTGATCTTTATGGTGGGAATTTTAGGTCAAGATGATGAAAAGTCAGGGGACGTGTTTAAGGGAAGTTGCACCTTATAGCACCCCTTAAATCACGAGAGAAGGGCTGACGCCCAGCTCCCCTACCCTGTCTCAGGCAAGTAATCCTCAGTCAATCAACACTGTGATGGAACAGGAGGAACCCTACAGAGAATACTCTCACAAGGAAAGAATTAACCCATGACTGAGATGTTCTCCATACTTACGTTTGATGCATTTCACCTTCCTAAAGCAAAGATACCCATATATTAAAGATACCTAAATTTTTTAAAGATGCCCAAATAATTTGCTTTGTGTCGGCAAATAGTTCTCCTTGTCAAAATACTTGTTAAAACTCTGTGTATATCATCTCCTGAGACAGTTTGCAGGGTGCCTTTGGTTTTTCTGGGGAAGCTGATTCGATTTCTACCATCTCTTGCAGAGTGTACACTCGTCCCCCTTTCCTTGTGCTGACGGTCATGAATGCAGTTTGTATTCTTCTGCAGAAGAAACCGAACTGGGCTACAGCGAAGTTGCTTCTTTCAGAGACGGGTTTCTTAAAAAAATTGATTAACCTTGACAAGGACAGCATACCTGAGAAGGTAAAAAGTTCAGCGCTAATGAACGCTTAATTGATGCATTCTATAGTTATGACCTAGAGAAGTCAAATAGAAGTGTTACAATTGGTACTGTGTATCAGAACTGGAAGACAGTGGTCAAAGTTCAAAGGTCAGAGAACAAGCTGTATCTCCGAACGCGATAGGTTTCCTGGAAGTGTGCAGGAAAAGCAGGAGGTCACTGAAACTGGAAAATGTGTCATGTCTCATAATAACGAGATTAGAGAACAGCCCAATAGTGGGAGAAAGTCTTTCTGGATGGATTGCTTTACACTATGAAGGTGCAACGAGTGGATAAATGTGTGAGGTTGTTTTTTTTTTTTTTTTGCAATATAATCGATGTATAACATTGTATTCATTTCAGGTTTACAGCATAATGATTCAATATTGGTTTATGTTGCAAAATGATCACCACAGTGATCATTACACATCCATCATTACACATGGTTTCATCTTTTTCTTGTTATGATAACTTTTAGGATCTACTCCCTTAACGACTTTCCAATATAGAATATACAGTATCATTAACTGTAGTCACCATGCTGTATATTACATCCATAGGAATTATTTATATGATAACCAGAATTGTGTACCTTTTGAATTACCATCCCCCATTTCACCCATGCCCTACCCCTCTCCCCAACCTCTGGCGATCTGTTCTCTGTATCTATGAATTTGTTTTCTGTTTTTTATTTTAGGTTCTACATATAAATGAAATCATATACTTTTGGTAGGTGGTATGTTTGTAGGAATTTATCCATATCTTTTAGATTGTTCATTTTGTTGGCCTATGATTATTCATAGTAGTCTCTTATAATCCTTTGTATTTCTGTAAGATCGGTTATAATGGCTCCTTTTTCATTTCTGGCTTTATTTATTTGAGCCCTCTCTTTTTTTTTTTTTTTTTGGTGAGTCTAAGCCACAGGTTTTTCGGTGCATGTACTGCTAAAGCAAGCCCTAGACAGAAGTTTTCAACTTGGTTAATCTCTTCGAAAAAAATTTATATATATATTAGTTTTATTGATCTTTTCTATTGTCTTTTAGTCAGTTCCATTTATTTCTGCTCTGATCTTTGTTATTCCTTCCTTCTACTAACGTGGGGCTTCATTTGCTTAAGAAAATGATTTCATATCTCCGTGTACGCCAAATTTTCTAGAGCTGGAGAAAGTTAACCTGTTTTCTTTTTGTAAAATGAAGTTCTTTTTGAAAAATCTGTAACAAAGCTACTGTAACAACAATAGCAACAACAAGATGTCTGTAAAAGAGGTTTTTCCTCTCCTTTTAAAAAAAATTACTGGTGCTAGAGCCGGTTTGTACCTAGGTACGTATTCTACTGTTGAAGAGTAGTTGAGTATTTCTTATATGAGATAAAATTTCATTCTAATGTAGATTGGGGAAAACTTCAGATCAATAACAGTTCTTTCTCATGTAATACATGAACTGTATTCTCTCTAGGTTTTCATCAGGCTGAAAAAAATTTTAAACTTACCTGATTTCAACCCAAACAAGATCGCTCTAGTTTCTGTTGCTTGTTGCTCCATGTGCCAGTGGGTTATAGCTCTGAACAACTACCACGAAGTACAGAAGGTATGCTTATCCTCCTAGATATCACAATTTGGAAGTGACACATTATAGTGATTGAATATCCAGAAACAATTTTTATTGAACAATACTCAAATGAACTTCTATGGAAGGAATACCCAATGTAAAACACTTATATCAAAGATATTATGCTAACACACAGATATCAAGTGCTTCTGTCAAATGCTTTTATTTATGGCAACTGTGCTATTGTTTTGTTTTAATGCGTTTCACTGTATTAAACTACTTTATATTTCTTTTTGTACACATAATTCTAGGGAAGTTAATTTTAAGAGTTAACACTCACAATTATTTTTTAAACATAAGTGGCCTTTTTTAAAAGTGAACTTGAGATGTTTTAACACTTAAATGTTATGACATTCTTTTCAAGGTGGTGGGCCCTAAACAACTCCAAGTAGCTGAAGCTCAAAATGTTCTAAAAATTGCACGACAAAGGCTGGCTGAAAAACAAAGAGGTTTACAGCTGGTAAGAGATTTTTTTTACTTGTTAAACGACCAACACTTTTATAAACTAGAAAAAAAATCAAGAAAAAGTAAGTATCTCGTAATCAGTTTAAGTTAAAATGGGGATAATAATAAAAGTAAGAGGTCAGTATTAACTAAATAATATAGATACCATACACGAAGGTCTTAGTACCTGCCACATAATAAAACACGCAATAATATTAATTATTATGATGTCAATAATATATTATTTTATGATTTTACCAAATTGCTTCCAGGAGATATTTGTAACTTTGGTCTACCAACGACACTCGGTATTAACCTGTGTTCTTTAAAACATTCTGCTTAACGTGTTTATAACAATTACTCTGTTATTCCTTAAATGTCTTGGTTTTAAATTAAAACATAGTATCCCTATGAGACCTAGAAGTAGAATTGAGATTATCAATCCCTGTCTCCTATTTAACTCACATACGTTTTAAGAGTAAATGAAATGATATACTTCAGAAACAGCAGTCCAGCAAATTCAGCCCATTGACATCTTTTGTTTGGCTTGTACAAAAGTTCGAGGTAGTTATCAAAATTTTTTAATCTAGGGATTTCATTTAAAATGTGAGTTTCTACCTTCTCTTGAAAATTCAGAAGACCTGGCAACCCTGGGCTAGTGCTCTCACTTGGCTCTGATGAGGCCTTTACTTAATTTCAAGTATTTTTATGACTAGCCTAGACCCATAGGCCTTTCTTGCAAACTCAGATATATCAAAAATAGTGGACGTATTTTGAAAGTATTTTCAAGTTTGTTATTTATCCATTCTCCCGATGTCCATGATTCTTTGTGTTTTTAGCATTTTTATTTATTTACCCAACAAATGTTTGTTTATAATGTTGTTCTTTTGCTTTCATTATTATTAAATGGTAGCCAAGGGAAAGATAAACTGCAAATTCTAGTTAGAGCCTGACTAATATTCCGCATTCCTTTCCAGCTCTCAACCACAGGCTTCCTGAGAGGTTTCTAATATTTTAATTGATTGAACAAGTCTATTTAAAATGCATATTCTTACACTTATGTTTTAAAATTAAGTGCAGTAGTTAACTCCATTGATTTTAAGCCCTTCCTTGAGGTTTTCTCCTCACTCCACTATGTACTGTCTCCCATTTTAAAAATAAGTCTTGTTCACCTGGACCCTAATCTAAAAAACATCTCTGAAAACATCCAGGGAATTGGGAGGAAAATAGACAATGCCAGAACTTATCATATTACATGAGTGTTCATTAAAAATGCCACCTTAACATAAACTATATAAATGTCTAACCAATGTACTGGATACTTGAAACTAATTATAAAATAAAATGCTAAAAAAAAAAAGTTACCTTAAGGGGAACACTGTGCCTGTTATTCTAATAGATGTAATTGAATTAGTAAGCTTATACTTTAATATATAAATAACTCACTAGGTCATGAGTAGGAAGGGAGGAATTTTCTCAGAATCATCAAAACGGGAATGAGCAAGCAGACAAAACAACATAATATAGAAAAGAGTAAATAACTGAATAATTATTTTGGGTGAACCAGGAATAAATAATAGGTCACCAGAGTAAGCATGCCAAAAGTAGCTGTTGTGTATAGATATTTTTTTAAATTAGGTATTTTCATCAGGCTAAGATCTTTGAAATGGGAGGAGAAATCACAAATCATAAACTGTAATCAATAAGCACAATTTCATATATATAATCATGCACGCATACCATGTTCAAGTCTCCATGCTAAGCTCAGTCTTTCCATATTTTGAGAAGACATGAAAATCTTTCAAAACTATAAATAACGGTAAAAGGATAATAAGACTATGAGATCACAACTCGAGATAACATTGAACAGTTTGTAATTACTTCTTGAGTGACTGTTATAAACAGTACATCAGTGTGGGTTTGACGAGACTGAGACTTCATGACAGCTGGAAGTTGATAAGGATTTTAAGGACTTAAAAATAAGTCTCACTCACCTGGGCCCTCATGTAAAAAATATTACAGGTATGAGGGAAGGATACAAGCCAAATTCTAGAAATGAGAAAATTTAAGGAATGTTTAGTAGATATGAAATAAATCAATCTGACTAATGTATAATAAAGGAGATGAAATTGGAAAGGAAGGTTGGGGTCAGATTGTGGAGGTTTTTATTAATAGGGCCAAAACTTTGGACCATATTCTTAGGGTTTCATTTCTATAAGAATTCACCAAATACTTTTGAGCGAGGGTTTTATCAAGGTAAGCGATGATTTTTAAAACTTCTTTTATCAGCTATTTATGAAAATATGTTTTTGACTGACAGCTTAGGGATAATTTAATGGCCAATTCATCCTTCCAGTATAACTTCAAAAATTCATCAATTCCCCTGGGCTGGCTGGTGACTCTGGAGATGAAAAACAGTCCAATCATTTTCTTAGAAAAAGAATCTGAATCTGATATAAAATTTTCTGTGTGAAAAATAAATCAGAAAATGATGAATCTTCAGATGCTAATATTGCTTTAAAAATATATTGGGAGAGATTATTTTAAATAATATTTTTAGAAAACAATCTTCAATATCAAGGAATCATTCTTTTAATTACTGCGATGTGTATTTTCACTGATGATATAATCCTTCTTTCCTGGAAGATCTTCCAGGTTGTGAAAATGAAGTGGTTACACATTATAGTTATAATAAATAAGCTCTTGAGGCAAAATGAGAGTAGGATTTGTCTCAGTAACAAACTGTCACTCAGGTTGAAGAACACCTGACATTTTTGCAAGCAACCTACAAAGATATTGTTGCCGAAAAAGAACTATTAGCTAATCGGAGACAACTGGCCACCAGGCGCCTGCATTGTGCATCTATCTTGCTGACTGCCCTAAAAGATGAGAAGGTATGACTTTCGTTGGTTTTATGTCTCCTTCATTAGTTCCCGATGCGCTTGACAAACTTCAAGATGTTATCTTCAGTGGAGGCAAATATATATGTACACCTCGTAAAATTATCTTACTATTTTCTTATTGAGACTAGAAGATGGTCCTATTCAGATGAAAATAAAGGAGTCCTGGGCAAGTAGTCTGAAAACGGAGGTAACAAGCTACCGAGATCAGAAGCTGGTTTCTCTCGTGTCTAGAACATCAGCACAAGATGTTCGTTTCTGAGGCCCAAGGGCACCTATCAGCGAGGGGTCAGTTCTCTCTTTGTAGCACAGAAACAACCCCAGGTGAAAGAAAGAGGATGTCACTGAAAAGGAAAAATAAAATTGTATTTCGTTCTGTCAGTCTCCTGACCTCTTTTATCTCACCTTTTATTTCTCTTCTAATTTGTCTTTCTTCTCTAAACCTCAATCCCCAGTGAGCTCACTAGGAACTTGGTTTCATCATACCTCAGCCATCTCAAAGGATGTTATGAAATTCTCAAGATAATTTTAAGTTAACTTAACTATTTAAATAGATACATGTTCTGGAAAACTCCTACAGGCAGGAAGAAGGAGGTTGTGAAATCAGACCAATCAGAGGAAGATTACATCCCTCGAAAGATGGCTGATGTCCTTGAGAGCCACGCACGTGCTGAGAGGCAGCAGACATCAGCATTAGCTCAGGCTTTAAGGGAGGGTCTTGCTCAACATGCTTTAACTATTGACTGATTAAGCACATATGTGGTTGTAGGAGGCTATACAGCCAGAGAACATGGGTCCAGATCCCAGCTACTCACCTCAGAAGCTTTGTGAACTTGAGCAAGTTGCTTAACTTCTCTAAACTTCAACTTCCTCATCTTAAAATGAAGTCAATGACTTTTACTTAACAGGATATTGAAAGAGTCAAATGAGATTTCTAAAGTAAATTGTCAGATAAATAAGGATTCGATAAATATTGGTCACTATTGTTATTATTATTGAATACCATTAATAATATATTATAATGAATTGATGTACATTTTTAAATTATCCGGCTTTATTACATAAGGGATTTGAAGATTCGATCTTGATAAGATACTATTGACAAATCCAAGAACAGGACTCATGTTCCCCTCAAACAGTTTGTTTTTTAATGCTATTCATTATTAATTATAATATGACTACAACATGAGGAAAGTGATAGAAGTAATAATGATAGATCTAACTTGGAGACCATCAATATCCAAAACACCTCATAATAGTATATTTTATAGCAAATATCGGTAATTCATTTTTATTTTGACATTTAGACTCGATGGCAAGAAACAATCGATCAAATAGACCAGAAGTTGGAAGGAATTTTGGGTGACATACTCCTTTCCGCAGCGTGCATTGTCTACAGTGGAGTGTTAACAGCAGAATTTCGCCAGTTGATTGTGAACAAATGGGAGAAGCTTTGCACTAGCAACCACATTTCTTTGTCTTCCAACTTTTCTTTAATTGAAGTCATGGCACAAAAACATGAGGTAGAAACATTTCTATTACCCAGTTAAGTGGCTGCTATTGTTAATTTGGATTTCGCGTGCATGTGCATTGTTTTCGCTTGGATCTTTCCCCAAAATTATTTGGCTAAATGGAAATACTGAAGTTTGCTCCAGGCCTTGAAGTTATTTTAAGTTACACTTCTAATACCTCAATTATTTACATCTCCTGTTTCTCATCCTCTGGGCAAAATTCACAAAATACCCTTTTTCTCATTGTAATCTTACTGCCTCATCTAATAAATATAGCCAATTTCTCTCCTTGAAACTCTTTTCATTAATAAATTGGTGAATGAATTAAGCCACAGGGAAAATTTTAGAAACAGCTAAAAATATGTACCTAACATTTATGAATTTATCAGTAAATACTTGTCTATCTTTGTAATACCACAACAGTCGATCCAATAACTGAGATGGCTACTAAGAGACTAAAGGGTGGGTATATGCTGTAGAATAGTAAAGACGTGAAGAAGTTTGTGAAACAATGAGAGCACTAATGGTTTCCTTGCAGATCAGCCGATGGCATCATCAGGGGCTACCTCTCGGTCAGTATTCAGCGGAGAATGCCATCTTGATCAAGAACGGCCTGCAGTGGCCACTGCTCATTGACCCACATAAACAAGCGTACAACTGGATCCGTCAGATGGAAGGACCTAGGCTGCAGGAGCTCTACATTGAGGACAGCAATTACATCAAAAAGATCGAAAACGCTATGAAAACAGGAGAGAGTATCCTCCTGCAGGTATTTATACAAAATGACCTAATTTCCGAATTCCATGTAGTGGACACATATGTGCACTAAATGTAAAGACTAAGAGTTTTAAGTGACAGGTAACTTTCTCAGAGGAAAAATGCATGTGTGTGTGTGTGTGTGTGTGTGTGTGTGTGTGTGTGTGTGTGTGTGTACACATACACGCAGTGAGTTTTCATTGTTTCTTTAATTCTCTCAGATCTGTCTTTCACTGGTATCCAGATAGTAACAAGATTTACATTTTTTAAAACTCTGTCTTAGCAACTGATTTATTTGTTGTAAGATGATTTTGTTTTTTTTTGTTGTTGTTGTTGTTGTTTTTGTCTATTGGGTTTTTCAGAATCTCCCTGAAACATTAGCTCCAAGTTTAAAGGCAATTTTGAAGAAAGATATCTGTCAAAGAAGAGGACAGTATTTCATAAGAGTTGATGATTCTGAGATTGAATACAATTCCAAATTTAGGTAACGTCTATCATAGTTAAACTGAGTCAAACATTCATATTTTTTGAGGCAACAATAATGAAGGTCCCATAGGTCAGTCTGATAAGCTGGAGGAAGAAGTAAGATTGCACCTCAATGTTCTTTTTATTTTTCATGTTTCCAGTTTCTGTGTTTTGTTCATTAGTATGCAGAATAGAGAACCAATCTGTATTTATTAAGTCATGGCACACCACCGATATTTTTCAAACTCTGCCGGATGAAACCTGTGGGTTCCACGAAGAGTCTTCAGAAGCTGTGAGGGAAGGGCGACACACAGAAAGCCGGGTCTCGCTTGATCCAGAGGATGTTTGCCTAACATTTTATTTGGACAGGAAAAGCCATTAAAAAAATCCATATTTGATATCTAGAGCAAAAAAATAGAGACGTCTCTCCTGGGCAGATAAGCATCGTACCATACTCCAAGCAGTAATGGATGGGGCTTCAGAGATGTGACCCCCACCGGCTAACTTCTCAAAGCACCGTTATACAGTCAGATAGAATTGCCACATAAATACAGCTCCCCAGTGAATAAGACATTTGAGACATATGCATTCCCGCCTTCATTTCACAAGCAGCAGGTTGCTGGGTAAACCAGTAATCAGCAAGGAGCATGAGAAGATGATTTCAATGCCCCCCCCCCCAACCCAGTGCACTTAGCTTAGTTACTGGGGCTGGGACAGACTGGTTCCTTGGCCAGTGGCGCTGACTCTTAACTCTGCTGCCACTGAGTCCTCTCCCTTGGGCAGGACCATCAAACCCTGACTCCTCAGAACTCTCTTCCGGCCTCCTTCCTTCCTTCCCTTAAACACTTCCAAAGCACATTCTTCAAAAGAGCATTCCTAGGATTTTAATAGGTGTCACTCAAAAAAGGGATCCGGTACTTTTTAAAAGCTCTGGGTTAAAGTTAAAAAAGACTCTTTTCTGGTTAAATAGACTTTTCTTTTATTAATTAAATAGACTTTTATTTTAATTAAAACTTTTTTAATTTGACGAACCCTCTCCAGAAAAATAGCATCCTGCTGAAGACCCTTGGAAAACTTTAACTCATTCTTTATTTGTCACTAAATGCTACATATTGGTTAAGCAACAGCTCTAGAAATACTAACAAGTAACGTTTTTCCTGAATTGACAACCTGGTCACCATGTCTGAAATGGGTGTTTGAGGAGGTGGTGGGGGACATAGTTTTAGAGGGTGGACCAGCAGGAGGTCGCCACTGTCACTTCCTGTCTGTATGATGTAGGCATCTTATTTAACCTCTCAAAGCCTCAGTTTCACCCTTTGTGAAATGGAAAGAGGGCTCTTCCTGTTTTATTGGGTTGCAGTGAAGATGAAACAAGATCCAGAATCTGACCGCTCCCGGCCACAGCAACTCGTAGCACCGTCATCTCTCACGTGTCAGCCCGTCTTCCGCCCTCTTTGCCCATCCCCATCTTCTGCAGATGACTCTCCAGACAGCAGCTAGAGGGTCCTGTTAAAAACACAGCCCATCTCTCCTCTGCTCAGATCCCTCCACTGGCTTCTTACTCGGGGTGAAAACCACAGTCCTTACAAAGATCTAGTAGGAAGTCAGAACTACCAGTTAGCATTTTTCTTTACTCTGTCTTCTTACTTAGACCAAATATAGTGTGGACATGGTTTACGATTGTATTTTTTAAAGTCATAAATAGCAAATGTATTCCCATACTTGTGTACGAGGCTGAATAACATGAAAAATTAGCCTTGTTTACCTGCAGGAGAAATATTTGTTTCCATTATTAAATTTTTGTTTCATTTTTTTTCCTCTGCATGTCCATTGAATAACTGGGTGCCTTTTCCGTGTTTTAGGTTATACATATCTACAGAAATAGACAACCCCCATTTTCTTCCATCAGTTTATAACTTTGTTACGATGATCAACTTTACGGTAACATTCCAAGGGTTGCAGGATCAACTCTTATCTACTGTGTTAAGTCACGAAGTTCCTCATTTAGAAAATCAGCGTTACCAATTACTGGAGAGTATTTCCCTCGATGCTATGACTCTTGAGGAACTGGAGGAAAAAGCATTAACCGTACTGCAGAACGCACAAGGTAAGTTACTTAGTGATGGTGGGAGGCCTTTGCAAACTTTTGTAAAGGACACAATTAAAGTTGTAAGGACCGTATTCTGAATTGGCACCAAAACTACCAACTCTCCATTTTCACCAAATAACTGATTGATAACAGACAAGTCCCCCCATTTCTAAAATGAAGACATTGTGGATTTTGATGTTCCTCAGTTCCTACCCCTGCTTTAGCTCATGTTATAGGGCATTTTCCACAGTATAATCAGTAAAACTTGTAGGAAAAATCTCACAGAGACTGGTTTGTTTCCTCCTCGCTGTATGTCTGTGCTTTGGGTATGTCAAGTGAGAGTACAGAGACCAAAAGATTAAGTGTTCCCCAAGTATTAGTAACTAAAATATAAAAGGACACAGCCCAGTACCTTATATGTATTCCATGAAAGTATGATGTTTTTTAAAAGAGGAGTAGAAATCATTTTCCTCTTTAACACAAGAAGTGCCTAAAAAACTATAGTCTTTAAATGTAAACGATGTAATATCTGAACAACTAAACAACTAAATATAAAACGTCGTAAGTTCTCAGGGCATTCTGATGCACCTGCTTCTGAAAAGGATTCTGAATACTCAGTTCCAACATGGAGGAGGGGGTTCCCCGTACCAGCAAGCAGTGGGGCACCAGCTAGCTGGCCTTCCGCCCCACACGATTCCAGCACTGCCTGAGGCAGCATCAGATCCCACAGGTTGAGAGCTCTGTCCTACAAGACTGCGCCCCCCACCCCTTATTCTAGACGCCAATCACAAGCCCAGGTTGTCACCTATACTTCTAACAGATCAGCTTACAGGTTGGAAGTTTCAACGACCTCCTCCTTGGGTTTGCGATTACTTTGCTAGAGTGGCTCACAGAGTTTAGGGAACCCGTTTACACTAGATGACCAGTCTATTCTAAAAGAATGCCATTCAGGAACAGCCAAACGAAAGAGACGTGTCCCCGAAGGACAAGGAAAGGGTGTCTGGGATATTCAGAAGACTGTAACCTTTTGCTAATAGTGGTTTTAATAAAAATCGTTCCTGAAAAATGCTAAATAAAAAGACTCCTTGATTCTGTATATGTTTTTTGCTACTTCTTTCCAAGATATAGTAATAGTTATCATCCTTACTACCTCTTTGCAAATATTTTATCTTTGGTGTGACTCCCCGTCACCTGTAGGCAATGGTGTCATAGGGTGGGACCTATGGGAGGTGGCCCACAGCTTAGGTCAGGCGTCACTACATCAATAAAAATGTGGTATCCAGATCATAGAATGTAATAATCACATAATCCTTTGCATTGTTCATATCAAGCTGCCTTTAGTTTGAGATATCTATCACATTTTAAGAGGACTCTTTTCAGACTGAGATGTGTTCAGAGATAAGCTTGGTGAGGGGTCTAGAAATCATATAATTTTTAAAAAAAGAACTACTTGAGAATGGGAATGTTTAGCCCATAAGACAGTAGAGTTTATAATGAAAATATAAGAGCTGTCTTAAATATTTGAAAGGGATAGACTGACTGTGTTTTTAGAGCAGTGTTTTTTTCAAAAAGTGAGTGGCAACCTATTAGTGGGATGAGAAATCAGTTTCGTTAGTCATTATTAACTGTTTAAAAAAGCGGAATACAACAGGCAATATCAGAGTATGTCACGTGAAATAATGGTACACTTGTTACTTTCAGGAAATTTTCTTTTCATTTGCTAAGTGTATAGAGGGTCACAGTGGAAATATATTGCTTATGATAGAAGGACTGCTTATTATGTGCCTGCAATAAAATAGAATCTACAAACACTAATCTAAAGAAGAGAAGAGGGAGTGGGAAAGGGGACATGTGTGCTATTAATCTAACTTATTATAAATATCTGCACTTAAGAGCTCCTCTCTAAAATAAAACGAACAAAACACCAACAGAAAAAAAAAACTTACAAAATGTACAAAGTGAAGAAATTGCCATATACCATTCCAACGGTTTTTATTTTTATTTTTTTGTTTGTCTTTAGGATATGTGTTAGATGACGAGGAAATTGTAGACATCTTAAGAAAAACCAAAATTACCTCAAACGAAATTTCAAAGCGTATCGATGCGGCGGAAAAAGCAGAAAGTGAAATCCAAGCCACACGTAAAAACTACCTCCCCATCGCTACCCGCGGCACCCTGCTCTACTTCCTGGTGGCTGGTCTTACACAAATCAATTACATGTACCAGTTCTCCCTCGACTGGTTTCAGCACGTTTTTGTTTCCTCAGTAGTTTCCAGAAGCAAAAAACAGGAAGAAAGCAGTTTAGAAAGAGAGAAAGTATCTTGGAAAAAAGTTCGTGAAACTATCAATCTCACAAAAGAACCAAAGTCAAAATGTGAGGAATGTCTCTTAGAGGGGCAACTCAAAAATTCAATAGATACATTGACAAGAAATATTTTTAAGGTGAGACATGCTTTAATGTGGATTTTTCAAATTTATTTAATCTATCCCTGTTGATCTAAGTTACCTTTTCCCCGTAGGTGGTTTCCTCAGGTCTGTTTAATAAGCATAAACTTTGCTTCTCCTTCCTGCTTTGCACTACAATCATGCAAAATAATGCTAATGAAAGTCTAACTCAGGATGACATCGGATCCCTACCGGATAAAGAGTGGAACATCTTCTTATACTCTGCTATCTTGATAAATATTAAAGGTGTAACACCCCAACCTCGACTCGATAGTGAGTAGAAGTAATTGCTCTGGATTTAGTAAAAACCATTAAAAACATGTTTCCTTGAAAAATACTAAAAGATTTCTAAGGTGCTCTAAGTCAACACTTATATTTATTAAAGTAAAAGCAGCTTTGTTTCAAGTGTGATGTCTAATTCATCATTCTATCCTATACACTGTTGTGCATATAACTGGCACTCAATAATTTTGAATGAATGAATGAATGGCAATTGCTATGATTATTACAATCCTAATCTAGATGATTATGGAGACTGAGCAGTCCCATGACCTGTAAGCTGGAGAACCAGGAAAGCTAGTGGTATAATTCGGCCTGAGTCCAAAGGCCTGAGAACAGAGGGGCTGATGATGTAAGTCCTGGTCCAAGTCCTAAGATCATCTGAGAGCAGGAGAAGATGAGGCTCAAGGAAGAGAGTAATTTTGCCCTTTCTGTTTTTTGTTCTAGTTAGCCTCTCAGTGAATTGGATGATGCCCACCCAGATTGGTGAGGGCCATCTTCAATTCAAATGCTAATTAGCCTCTACAATCACAAGAGCCATTTCCTATAATAAATCTCATATATATCTACGTATATCCTATTAGTTCTGTTTCTCTGGAAAACCCTAATAGAGTAACCACATACACCCAAAAAAAAATCTATACAATATACACAAAAAGAGAAAAGAATATAATTACTCTTTAAAAATCAGTACAATACACAGGCAATAAGAAACAACAGAAGGGACATACAAGCTGTAAGACATACAGAAAACAGTTAACAAAATGGCAATAGTAAATCCTTCCTTGTCAATAATTAACATAAATGGATTAAACTCTCTGATCAAAAGACATCGACTGGCTTATGGGATAAAACAAAACAAACAAAAAAAATACAACTATATACTTTCGACAAGAGACTTACTTTAGATTTTAGGATACACATAGGCTGAAAGTGAAAAGATGGAGAAAGATATTCTAAGCAAATGATAACCAAAAGAGAATAGAAGTGGTTATACCGATATAAGAGAAAAATAGATGTTAAGTCAAAAACTGTTTAAAAAAAAACAAAGAAGAATATTATATGATGACAAAAGGGTCAATTCATCAAGAAGACATTAAAATTATGTATTTTTATGCACCCAACGACAGAGCTGCTAATTCTATGAAGAAAACATTGATAGAGTTGAAGGGAGAAATAGACAAGAGCAATATAGTAATAGTAGGAGACTTCAATACCCTGCTTTCAGCAATGGATAGGACGCCAGACAGGAGATCAATCAGGAAGCAGAGGACTTGAACACCACTTCAGACCACCAGAGCCTAACGGACGTACACAGAACAACAGCATCACTCCTGGGTACACTCTTCTCAAGTGTGCGTGGGATATTCTCCAGGATGGACCACATGGTGGGCCACAACACAAGTCTTAATCAATTCAGGAAGACTGAAATCAAGTATCTTTTCTGACCACAGTGGAGTGAAACTAGAAATCAGTAGCACATGAAAAATGCAAAAATACGTAGAAATTAAACAGCACATTCAGATAACCAGTGGGTCAAAGAAATCGTCACAAGAAAAATTAGAAACTATCTTGAGACAAATATAAAAACACAGTGTAACAGAACTTTTGGAACAGGGCAAAAGCAGTGCTGAGTTTATAGCTGAAAATGCATACATTAAAAAAGATCTCAAATAATCAATCTAACCCTATACCTCAAGGACTAGATTTAAAAAAAAATTAAACACAAAGCTAGAAAAAGGAAGGAAATAAAGATTAGAACAGAAATAAATGAATAAAAAATAGAAAAATTTAAAAAATAAGGGTTGGTTTTTTGAAAAATTCAACACAATGGACGAATTCTTTGCTCCATTCAGAAAATAAGAGAGGAATTGCTCACCTAAAACCAGGCATGAAAGGAGGGGACATTAATGCCACAGAAACAAAATGTATCATAGGAGATTAACAATTATATGCCAACAAATTGAATAACTGAGAAGAAACAGAAATGTATAATCTAGCAAGACTCAATAATGAAGAAATAGAAAAACAGAACAATCTTATAACAAGTAAGAAGCTTGAGTCAGTAATCAAAAACCTCCCGATAAAGAATACTCCTGGACCAGATAGCTGCGCTGGAGTGTTTTACCAAACACTAAACGAATTAACACAAATTCTCCAGAAACTCTTCAAAAAAATTTAAAGAGGAGAGAACACTTCCATACCCATTCTAGGAAACTAGCATCACCCTGATAGCAAAGCCAAAGATGCTGTAAGAAAACTACAAACCAATATTCCTGACTATAGATGCAAAACTCCTCATCAAAATGCAGCAAACTCAATCCAACAGGACATCAGAAGGATTGTACGCCATGACCAAGTGCAGTTTATTCCCGGAATAAAAGGCTGGTTCCACATAAGAAAAACCAATCGATGTAATAACTCCATGAACAGAATGAAAGACAAAACCACATGACCATCTTAAGTGATGCCCCCAAAAAAGCATTTGATAAGATTCAACACTCCTTCCTGATAAAAAAAAAAAATGGGACTAGAAGGAAACTTCCTCGACATAATAAAAGTCATTTATGAAAAACACCTTTCTCCAAAGATGATACACAGCTAACATCATGCTCCGTGGTGGAAAATGTAAAGCTTTTCTCTAAGATCAGAAACAAGTCAAGGATGCCCCCGCTCTCACCACTTCTGCGTAACATGAAGTTCTAGCCAGAGCGTTAGACAAGAAAAAGAAAGAAAAGGCATTCAGATTGGTAAAGAAGAAGTATAATTATCTCTGTTCACAGATGATACAATCTTATATGTAGGAAAGGCTAAGAGTTCATTAAAACACTGTTAGAACTAGTGAAACAAATTCAGCAAAGTTGCAAGTTACAAAACCAACATAAAAAATCTGCTTCGTTCTTATACAGTAACAATAGGAAATAATAGGAAATCAAAATGAAGAAAACAATCTTACAATAGCATCAAAAAAGAATACAATATTTAGGAATAAACCTAGCCAAGGCGGCTGAAGACTTGTACACTGAAAACTACAGGAAAAAATTATAGTGAAAGAAATTAATTAGAAGAAACAAATAAAGGAAAGGTATGCCATGTTCCTAGATTGACCAGCTTAGTATTGTTAAGACTTCATTACTAGCCCAAAGCAATCTCCAGATTTAATGCAAACCTTATCAAAATCCCAATGGCCTTTTTGGCAGAAATAGAAAACTTCTTCCTAAAATTTAGAAGGAATCCCAAGGAACTCCAAATAGCCCAAACAATTTTGAAAACAACAACAACATCAAAAAATCACACTTCCTGATTGTAAGCTATATTATATAGCAACAGTAATTAAAACTGTCTGGTTCTGGCATAAAAACATATTTAAGAGACAAATGGAACAAAATTAAGAGCCCAGTAATTAACCCTTGTGCGTATAGTCAGATGGTCCTCGACAAGGGTTCGAAGACCACTCAGTGGGAAAGGACGATCTCTTCACAAACAGCACTGAAGATGCTGGATATTCATACACAGAAGAATGAAATTGGACCCTTATCTCATACCAAATGCAAAAGTCAACTCTAAATGGATGTAGACCAAAACATAAGACTGTAAAACTATAAAAGTCCTAGAAGAAAACATGGAAAACTCCATAACATTGGACCTGACAGTGTTTTCTGGGCTATGACCCCAATGCACAGGCAACAACAACAAAACAACAACAAACGGACAAATGGGACTACATCAAACTTAAAAACATTTGTGCATCAAAGCACACAATCAACAGAGTGAAAAGGCAATCTATAGAATAAGAAAATATTTCAAATCATATCTGAGAAAAAAAGTTTATATCCAGAATATATAAAGAAGTCATCCAACTCAACGACAAAAAATCGAATAACCCAGTTAAAAATGGGCAAAGGACTTGAACAGACATTTCTCCAAAAGTGATATACAAATGGCCAACAAGCAAGTGAAAAGATGTTCAACATTACTAAGAGTTAGGAAATGCAAATCAAAGCCACAACGAGCTATTATACTATCCATTAGGATGGCCACTATCAAAAAATATATTAAAAAGTGCTGACAAGGAAGTGCTGATATTGGAACCCTAGTCCACCATCAGAGAGACGGTAAAATGATGCAACTGCAGTGGCAAACAGTACAGAGGTTCAAAAAATTAAAACCGGAACTACCATATGATCCAACAATGCCATGTTTGGGGATAAATCCAAAAGGATTGAAAACAAGATCTCAGAGAGAGAGTTGCACACCTCTATTCATAGCATTATTATTCACAATAGCCAATATTTGGAAGCAACCCAAATGCCCATCAATTAACGAATGGATAAACCAAATGCAGAAAATATACATACTATGGAATATTATTATCCAGCCTTAAAATTAGGAAATCCTGTCACATGCTACAACATGGATGTAGCCTGAGGACATTATGCTCAGTGAAATAAGCCAGTAAGGAAAAAAAAAAAAATACTGTATGATTCCACTTATATGAGGTTATCTAAAGAAGTCGAATTCGTAGAAACAGAAAGGAAAGTGGTGATTACCAGGGGCTGGCAGGGAAGGGAGAAGAGAAGGCTTGTTTCATGTGCACACTTACAGATTTGCAGAAAAAGTTCTGGATCCGTGTTTCACAGCAACATGAATATACTTAACGCTACTGAACTGTGCACTTACAACCGGTTAAGACGAGGGAGCCTGGCACAGGGAGTGCATGAGGGCCAGGTGGAGGGCCAGGTGGAGGGCCAGGTGGAGGGAGGGAGCAATCGGCGGGATCATTTTATGAACATTATAGATGTCTAACCAATGTACTGTGGACTTGAAATAAATGTAAATAAATAAATTTATTTTAAAAATGGTTAAGATGGTAGATTTTATGTTTTTCCCACAATAAGAGCATTATCTTTAATGAATTTTTATATCAAAGAACTTTCAACACCAAGCATTTGTTAAGCATCTGCTTTGTAATGAGTAACGAGAAGGTAAAGGATGCATGTCCTCCAAAGTGATGGTTGTCTCCTCTTCCACCAGGCTTATATGAAATCTATAAGAATCGGCATCTTCACTGGTTGTCGGAGTCCAGGTGGAAGCAGTGCCAATATATCGGCAGCCACCTGGAGCCGTTTTCTCTCCTCTGCAAATCCCTCTTATCAAACGTGTCGCAGTGGGATGCTTTTAAAAACAGTACGGCTCTATATTTTCTGATGAGCACACCGTTCTCTTCAGAAAACGCTTCTTGGGAGGAAAGTGAAAAATCACCAGAAGAAAGTAAGGACATATTCAGCGTTTTAACTAGCTCGATTATGTATATGTGTATGGAGATTATCAACTTATAAATGTAGTTCAATATCTTATGAAAAACACTGAAGAGAGAAACGTAGCTATGTTGTGAGCAGGTCTCCTGTTCTTTAACGCAATGCTCAGGACAGTTTTGTGAGATGGTTATTATGAGTATCATTGTTGATGACATTCAACAACGTTGCGACTCTGATGAGAAGTCAAAATTTCAGAGAGATGAAATATGCCACGTTAGTTTCATCACACCCCCCTGGTTTTGATCTGCGAATCTAAACAAGACTAGTAGATAACAAATATGCATTTTATGTAACAGATACGTGTTTTATATGACAGATACATGTTTTTTTAAGTTACATAGAAATGGAACGTATTTTAAATGACTTGCTATTTTTAACACACCTTTTCCTTCTTGTTTTTCCATTTTGAACTTTCTTCCTCAGTTTTCCATGCCTCTGCCACCCACATCACCCCTGTCCAGGATATGATCTGTTTTCCTTCCACATTTTTCTCCATTTTGCTTCCATATTTTTGCCACAGTATACGATTACGTTATGCAACAACATTAACATCACACCTATTTCCTTTGCTTTTATTTCTATGAGATGAGTAGCCAGAAGTAGAATTGCTGAGTCAAAAATATACTATTTTTCTGTTGATAGCTGCTGCCAGGTTGCTTTTCTTAAGTCCCTGATCATTTATACTCCCGCCAGCAATACATGAGTGTCATTTTCCAAGAGGAGTATTGATTATTTTTAACTTTTGCCAATCTGGAAAGTGTTTTCTAGTGCTCTAATTTGAATTTCCCTGACTATCAGCAAGTTTACGTATCTTTTCAGATGTTTGTTGACCATTGGGATTTGCCATTCATGTACTTAGCCCATTTTTACTGGATTGTTTATCTCATTTTTGTCCATTTGTAAGAACCTATTGGTGTAAAAGATTATTAAATTTTGTCCTTAATTTAAAGATACTAATTTTTTCATTCAAATATTTTTTTTTCATAATTTGTCATTTATTGTATTTGGTTTAAATGTTTACATAGTCAAATTTGTCTCTTTTTTTTATATATAATCCCTTGACTTCTGATTGAGAAGTTCTCCTCCTCCCCTAGAGTTTTCTCTCTGGATCAATAGTATTTTATTTTGTCGCATTTGTCACTATTAAATTTGGGATTCATCATTTATTATACTATAACAGTCAATATATTTGAATTAAAGGAATTAATTCAATTCAGACCCATTTTATAAAGTGAAGATCTTTTTATTTTTCAAATAACCCCAAATTTATCCATTTGTAACTCTATTTTTATGTATCATGGACTTTTTTATAAGATGAGCAACCCTATTTTAGTTATATTCAAAAAAGCTATTTCTATAATCTGTAAGTTGTATTTAAAGTTAAACATTGGGGAACTACCAGAGAAAGGTGAGGTAGGAAGGAATGACAGCCGTCCCTAGGATGACTAGAAATGAAAACTAGAAGGCTTCTCACCTTGCCGGGGAGTGCGATCCAGTAGGACTCCACTGCAGTGGGAAGAGGAGGGGTCAGCGTTCAGGTTTTCAAAAAGTTGAGAGTTTTGTTGTATTTCTATTCGATCCTTGTTTTTTCTATCTTTTATGGGTAGCTTATGAATAAAAACCTCTCACTTCTAAAGTTATCAGTTTGCATTCATCAGAAAAACTTCACATAGGCAGGAGCAGGTTATAAAGCATTGGCTCTCTTTTTCCCGTCAGCTGTCCAGCATCTTTGGGCTCTGTTCACCCATCGCTTCACCAGGGCCAGGCTGACACTTAAATCTGCCTTAACGTCCACCTCCTTTGCTGTACTAAGCGTAGTTAGTGACGTCTCCGATCCTGTAGAAATAACGCACACCTTAAATGCTGTCAGCCATGTTTAAAAAAAAAAAAAGAAAAGAACTTCGCAACTTTATAACAAAAATTTTAATTTGTGGTGTCTTTTAGCAATCCAAAGTATTTGAGTGTTAATCTCAGTTTCTTTCTCTACATTATATCCAGTTGAACTTCTGAATGAAAATGAAGAATTGTGTACGTCTATCAATTTTCCCTGGGAGAAACTCACTCCATTTCAAAGGCTTATTTTGGTAAGATGTGCCACGAGAAAATATTGACGTCCTGAATGTTTTGAGCACTCAGATCAGTCACTTAAAGCATTCTAATCGAAAATTCCATAAACAAAACGTTGATTTCCCAAGCTAGCACTCAGCAAGTGTTACTGTGAGGAAAGCACTCGCTCCATCTGGACGTTTCTCTGACGTGGAGGGGTCCAGTCAGAGCGGCTCCCCTGCCATCTCTTGGTCCCCTTACTCCTCCCTAGAGAGGAGGAAGGACTCGCAAGGAGGGTGGATGCGAGAGAGAAGCTCAGAGTGCATCCTTCAGCCCTTTCTCTCCTGTCCCTCCAGGATCCACCTGCCTGCAAAAAGCACATCTTCTGCTCAGCTTCTCAATGCTGTGACTTACACAGGAATAGACCCACCCTGGCTCTTTAGAGAAAAGCCAGTGACTGTCTGGCACTGCCTGTGGCAGGCAGGTCTGTCTAATGCTAGGGTGTAGTGCCAGGACACACACACACCTAAGCACGGGCACCAGCTTGGCCTTTATGGTTAAGGAAGGGCGTGTTTGGCCTGACTCCCCTGTTTCATGACTGCTCCGGAATCTGGCTGCGGGGGCGGGGAGGGGAGGGAGGGGAGTGGTTGGTGGGTTAGGGAGGTGAACGGGTGTCATCTATGAGCCCCTTCAAACATCAGAAGCTCCATGAACGCTAAGCATTTTACATAAGTTATTTTATTTCATCCTCATAATAATCTTTGGAGGGTAGGCACAATTATTTCCCCGCTTTTACAGAACGGGAAGCCAATGCTTAGAAAACGCCCGATGAAGCCATAATTGAAACTCAGACCATTTGGCTCTAAAGTCTGTGCCCTTGGCTGTGACACAGTATTATGCTTTCCCAAAGCTGATCATCCTGAATTCGTCCTTATCACCTCTATCTATCTATCTATCTATCTATCTATCTATCTATCTATCTATCTATCTATCTGTTTGTTTTTATGGCGACATTGGTTAACGAAATCCAGTAAGTTTCAGCTGTACACTTTAACAGTAAGGCATGTATATATTTACACTGTGTGTTCACCTCCCATAGTTAGATTTCTTTCTGTCACCATATATTTTATCCCTTTTATCCCCTTTACCCACCTCCCTACCCCTCCTCCCCAACCCTCTGGTAATCACTAGTCTATAGACCATGTCCATGAGTCTCTGTTTGTCTGTCCTGTCCATTTGTTGCCTTTAGGTTTATATCCCACATGTAAATGATATCATGTGATTTTCAACTTTTTCAATCTGACTTATTTCACTTGGCATGATTATCTCGCGGTTATCTATGTTGTCACAAATGGCAGTATTTCATCTCTTCTTATGGCTGAGTAAGATTCCATTGTATATATGTGCCACAGCTTCTTTATCCAATCATCTATGGTAGGACACTTCGGTTACTTCCATGTCCTGGCCACCAAGAGTAATGCCACTGTAAACATAGGAGTACACATATCTTTTGGGATATGAGGTTTAAAGTCTTTGGGGTAAATACCCAGTAGAGGGATTGCTGGATCATATGATAGATCAATTCTTAGTTTTTTTGAGGAACCTCCATACTGTTTTCCACAGTGGCTGTACCAATTTGCAGTCCCACCAGCAGTGGATGAGGGTTCCTTTTTCTCTGCATCTTCTCCAACACTTGTTATTACTTGTCCTGTTGATTCATTTTGTCTTCCCATTTACTCTCTAGTTTAATGGGGGGAAACGCCCTCCCCTCACACCCCTTTCGACCCTAACCTCCTGCAACTGCCAGCATGGACAGCCAATACTATTTCTTTTCATTTTTGCCTTAAATTTTATCTTTGCAACATTTTAAATTTCATTCTAGAGATTGCAAAAAAAAATGTATCTGGATTATAGACATGCTATATTTGGCCTGTAGTTTTTTTTTTTTTTTTTGTCATTTTTCGACATTGCCATAGCAATGTATCACTAAACAAATGGATTTGAACTTAAGGAGATCTTTCTTAGAAGACTTCAAAGTTGTCCAGTAGAGAAAACTAAAGTATAATATGTTATTTAAAAAATTCTATGTACACTTAACTGAAAGTAAGTTGTTTCCTATTTTTTATCGTGGCAAAATATAGCTACATCATTTCATTTAATCCCAATAATGATCCCCTTTAACCCTACTTAGACACAAAATATAGTGGCATGCAGTACATCCACCACCATCTCCAAAACTTTGTCATCATCCCAAGCAGAAATTTGGTACCTATTAAACAGTGAACCCCGAAGCCGTCCTCGCACTAGACCCCGGCAACCAGCATTCTACCTTATGTCTCTATAAATGTACCTATTCCAGATTCCTCAGGTGGAAACACATGACATTTGTCTTTTATATCTGGCTTATTTCACTTAGAATGATGTTTTCAGAAGTTCCTCCACGTTGCATCATGTGTCAGAATTTTCTTCCTTTTTAAGGCTGAATAATATTCCGTTGTGTGTACAGACCACACTGTTTTCATCCACTCACCTGTGCATGGACACCTGGGTGGCTTCTACCGTTTGGCTATTGTGAATAACGATGCTATGAACATTGGTGTACAGGCGTGTTTTGGGGTTTGGTTAGGTCTGTTTGTTTTTTTTCCTGTGATCCAAACTTTGCAAATTGAGAGATTTCCACATAAAAATCCAGATTTCCAGTTTCTATCAAAAATCAGAAGATTGAGCTATACTAGGCAACCCTCAGTAGCAATAGCTATAACTGAGTTGTGCCTGCCACTTTGGACCAGTTTCACGGCTTCCCATTACTTCCTAACACCGAAGCTGAAAGCTAGTTGCCATTCAGCATCATATTTACATCTTTCTCTTATGCTAGAAAATTATTTTTCTTCTCTTCAATCCGCTTCTCTAAATCATGCTATCCACCTAGCAACTGTAGGTAGATAGATACCCCTGCTCTACATGTGGATTATTGATGTAGTCACGACATAAAAATATACTTAAGTAACTGATAAATTGATAAATGCAAAATACTGAGCAATCTGTAAGGTACAGCTCCACTTGTGGAAAAGAGAGGGGCAGACAGATGCTCCTACGTGCACGGACTGTAAGGAATCACAAGAAACTCACCTTCCCCGGGAACACCCAGGGGGTCAGGGTTCATGCACTAGAAACTTTATTTTCCAAACCCACAGTCAGAAGCCACGGTCTGATAAAATGCTGAACGTACATGTAGGGAAATGCTGAGTTAGACTATTTGAAACTGGGCCCGCCCTGCAAGAGTCGGAAATTGAGATTGCCACATACGGGGTTAGGTTAGAAGATACTAGAAAGAAATGCCACCTGGAGAAGGGTAATGTGGAGCTCCGTGTGGGCCCCGTCTCTGTCCAGCTTATTCACCTCTCTCCATATGCTGTAGCCTGTCGCACAGAAGAGCGAGTGGGAAAGACGACAGTGAGGACGCACGGTCACGAGGAATTTTTCAGAAGTATTTGTAGCTGCTTAGAAAAGAGCTAGTAAAACTGAATTCAGCAGAACTCCATTTCTTCCATCCTCCCCTTCTCTGCACCCCCCGCCACCACCTCAAAAACAGAAGTCCTTGCGGTTACAACAATGGAGACATTTAATAAATTCTTGATGGATCAATAAAGAAGGAGCTAGCAACATGGTGGTGACGTTTGGGGGCACAGGTCCTCAGCAGCGATGGTGTCGATGGTGTCACAGGACCGCAGCCGATCGTCTGATTCATTGGCTGATTCGAACACTTTCATTGACTGGATCGCTTGGTGGACACCACCAGATAGTACAGCAAAGAAATATTTAGACTATGAAGATGAAGACTCAGCATCGTGGCCGGAAGCCCTAATGAAGGTCCAGGAGCGGAACCACGCCGGTGAAGGGAGGCTTTTCTGCCCGCGCCTCCGCTGACTCTCTAGCCCACGGTATCGGGGAGCATCGTCCCGTGGACGCGGGGACAGCTGTGCTCTTTGGTGGGGGATTCAGGAGCGATTAAATCAGCAAGAGCAATCTGGAGAAGTGGCGGTTCTGAAGCGGGAAGATGTATATGAATTGGTCACGAAGAAGAGGGCTTCGCACAAGCCAACTTAGGAAAACGTACGAGGAGTTTAGTCCCTCGTCTGAAAGATGGAGAGACCGACCTCCGTGCCCGGGACTGGAACACGTGTCCGCGATGAAGGAGCAGGTGTTTGAGGCTGCTGACCTTGGAATCGCCGTGCGTACACTCAAGAGCACATGAGCACTGTGGATGTGGCCATGTTGTCCTGTGTCATCGCGACTGGGACATAGGACTGGGCGGACTGACCTTAAAACTGTCGGAGGGAAGTTTCCTGTGAAAGTCGCCTGTCGTAGGCCAGGCTTGGGTTTCTGTCTCCCCATGATTAAACCGGGACTCCGGAGCAGGGACTGCTTCAGAAATGTTGCTGTGACTTTTTATTTTTTTCTTTTTTGCAGGAAGGGAGGTCATAGGTGGCCTGATATTCGGTCGGGAACCAGATGCTGGGCCTGTGTATGATCCCCGTTTTGCTCCGGGATGCTGTGTGATTCGCTTGTCCTGCCACTAGGTGGCGGCATTGACTCTACCTCTGCTGTTTTACGAGCCATTTTAGGAAGGATGAACGTTCCATTAATTTTGCGTCTTTTGTCATTTGTACATTTACTTGGTATTATTCTTATGTCATCAAATTTATCATAATAGAGAATTTTGAGGAGCTTTTGCCTGTTTAAATTACAAAAATGAGTTTTTACATCATTAATAAGGCAGTCGTGATGACAAAAATGAGAAAATAAATATCTTTTTCTGTGGCTCCAAAAAAAAAAAGAGAAAAAATCAATAACCGCAGTTTCCCCACCACACATACTCTCTCCCGTTAATTTTTCAAGCACAAGGAACACCTGACTGACAACCTACATAATGAATACATCTTAGGGGTGGTGGTGGTGGCTTTACTACAGTGAAAATCCTTTGGGCGGTTTTTAAAGTTACCTTATCTTCCATATTTTCTTTTTTAGATAAAAATTCTTAAACCAGAATGTTTAAATAATTCAGTGAGAAAGTTCATAACCGAAAAACTAGGAAGTGAATATATTCACAGAACTGGAGCTAATTTCAAAGAATTATATAAAGAATCCAATGCTAGAACTCCGCTGATACTCATTCACTCCCAGGGTAAGCTACTTGTCAACAGTTAAGATGACAACACAATGTTTGCCAAAAGATGCAGAGAAGTAGGTTCTGTGTCAGGTTATTCTATGTTTAAAATACGTTCCTATTATTTAAATATTTAAGAAAGGAACAGATTTAAATGTTGAGGTATATTAAGAATGAATCTTTCTAAAAGTGTAAAAGAATAAAGAAAAATAAGATTTGCCAGATTCACAAATATGGAAAAATTTATCAGCACTAGTTTTCTGTGCAGAAAATACTTCACAAATACATGTTATTGATCAGAAAGTTGGGATTTTCCTTGAACTTATTCTTTTAATTAACATTAATTTATAAAAAAATAGATATGTTATAAAATAATCTATCAGAAATGGCTCTGCTGATCTAGCTTTTGTATTCTTCAAAACTCCAAATGCTTTTTTTATTATCTTTGATCTACAGACCTTAAGCACAATATTTTCTTCATTTATCTTCTGTTCTTTATCATCTCCAAGTCAAATATGTCTTTAGAATTTACCATTTTCATACTTTGTTGTGCAAAAATCTTGTTCAAAATGCCTCCGTGTTGAGGCTTTCTCATCTGAAACTTTCTCTATGTAAAGCAACTGGCTATATGCCTGACACACGCATAATAGGTGCTGTCCATTCCTTTAAGACTTGGCACAACGTGGCAGCGAGGGCGCCAGCCATCACATCCATGTTCTAAACATCAGATGGAGAAATAGAACAATTATACAACTATGTAACAAGCATTACTGCCAAAGCCTATTCGGAAAACTTAGATGCCCATAATTAACTGCAAGAGAGGCTGAAAAACAAAGTATTTTAACTGAGTACACAGCCATCTCAAGGAACGTCGGAGTAGGTAACGTGCAGTTGCTACTGTAGGTAGATATTGTCATACCCATATGTTAGAAACCTCGGTTACCCAGTTAGTAAGAGGCAGAGTCAAAATTTGAACACTCAGTTCTAATTTCAAATACTGTAGTTTTTCCACTGTATCTACACCTTCTCCTGCCACCACTCTGTAAGTATTTTTTAAGAGGGAATTAAATGAGTATGCCATTGATCGTACCTCTCCACGTTGTTACCCAGGGATTGATCTCACCAATACGCTCCTGAAATTTGCACAAGAGTTAAAAGGAACGACCCGTCACGTGACCATGCTCTCTCTGGGCCACGGCCAGGCGGCCAAAGCAGAAGACCTCATCATGAAGGGCCTGACCAAGACGGAGCAGTGGGTCTTCCTCCAGAACTGCCATCTGGCGGCGGCGTTCATGCCAAGGCTTTGCGCTATTGTGGAATCGTAAGAGTTTTTACATTTATTTGTCAAGGAGCAGATTAGTTATCAAAACGATCAAGTGCCACAAGAAATGGCAACGTTTATTGTGCTTCAATAGAACTTGAAAACTGCACTAAAAGTACATCAGGTTTTGTTAGAATAAAGAGCCTCTTCAGTTTTACTTTTCATCTTATTTATCTCTTCCCTTCTCAAACTCTCTCAGTAGATAAACACACACACAGAGGCATCACATCTTCCTTCTAAAAGTGTATTAAGATAGAAACAATATAATGGCAGATGGTAATTAACGATATGTAAAAAACATTCTATACCATCAGAGTATAATTAAGAGAAATTCATATTTCTTTATCAAATCAAGCCTTTAAATATTTAAGACTATCACCCTCATAGCCTATGGTGGAATTAAAAAAAATAAATCCTCAATTTGCTGCTGAGAGAAAAAAATAACAGGAAACAAACAGGATATATAGTATAATTTTTTATTCAAAAATAGAGAAAGAGAGAAAGAGAAAAAAGAAAACATACTTATACTTAGTGGAATTTTAGATAGTTTTCATTTTTCTGTTTAATTTTGTATTTGGTGATTTGTTTTGGGGGGTTATATTATTTGCTTTTGTTGCTTTGGTTCCTTTTGTAAATTAAAAAAATTAATTTCAGAGAAGTTGAACGAATAGTTTCTCAGTTGCTAACATGTGCCCTATCATTTCTTTCATATGTAATTTTTTCTGATTTGAAAGTAAATTGCAGACATGACTCTTAAATATTTCAGTGTGTTTACTGATTATTCTAATCAACCAAACTTAATCAGATCTAGCTTATTGTCCCAAAGATATCTTTTATTGAAAAAAAAAGTTCTGGTTCAGGTTCCAGTTGAGGATTTCTCACTGCATTCATTCACTTGCCACTTCTCTTAACTCTCCTTTCATTCAGAATAGTCGTTCAGCTGTCTTTGTCTTTCCTAACTCTGACATTTTTAAAAATACAAGCCAGTTATTTTGGAAAGTGTTCAATGATGTGGGTTTGTCTGCTATTTCCTTACGGTGAGGCGAAGGTCAGGCAGGAATACCGCAGGAGTCATGTGATATCCTCCTTGGTACCTCACACCAAGATGCACATGAGGTCGCTGTGTCCCATTACTGGTGATACGAACACCTAGCGTTTGCTCAAAGCGTTTCTGCACCTGTTGGGTCTTTCAAACCATAGGTACATTTAAACTTTTAACCCCCTGGTTTTAACGTCCACCAATCATTTTTTACTGAATGATTACTATTTTATTTACTAATGGTGACTTTCTAACTCCACAATTCCTTCTAAGTTTATTAAGCGATGTTCTATAAGAGATATTTCTCTTCTCCCCCATTTATTTATTAATTGTTCATTTATATCAGCATGAACTCATGGACTCCTATTTTATTTAATGGATTACAATCCATCTTTCTATCATCATTTATGTTGATGTTCACTCATCCCAGTGGAACTCTTAGTTTTTTTCTTAATTTGTAATTTTTTTCCAGGTCTTTTGCAATGAGTATATATCACTTTTGTACGTGGGGGAGGGAAAACTACTTTTTAAAATAGGAATTAATGGGTCTTGTGCAAGTTGTTTAGAAGCATGAAAGTGTTTAGGATTATCTAATAAGATCTTTGATTTCTATGGTCTCTTAAAACATTGAAACACTATGATTCTTAGATCATGTTGGTTTGACTTGAATTGTTTACATCAATATATAAATTTTTTTACTTTGCAGATTTAATAGTCCAGAGGTGACAGTAGACCCTGAGTTTAGGCTCTGGTTAAGCTCAAAATCAGACAATTCTTTCCCAATTTCCATTCTTCAAAAGAGTTTAAAGGTAAGAACAAAGTATAAAATTTTAATATTGACCGAGGAACACTGTTTAAATGTAAATAATCTTGCATCATAGTTCTGAAGTAGGAAGTGAGTCTAATTCTTGTATGCTCAATTTCTGCCCTGTGCTCAGCCATGTACTGTGGACCAGGGAAGGATGCTAAGTAATAGACAAGGTCTCGCCTTACAGATGGCTCACAACTTTCATGTTCTTTTTCTCAAACAAAGATGCTTAGGCTTCCAACTGTGATAAAAACCAGAATATGGAATGTGCCCGTTTCTTCTCTAGCTTTTTCCTGTCTCTGCTCCCATTTAACTATTTCTCAATTATTACGAAGTCTCTGGAAAGGGTCTGGCAGAAAGCAGGTTGAGACTATTGACTAAAAAATTCCTAATTAAGGATTACCTGTGATTTCTACTCATCTCCATCATTGAGTTTGAGTAAATACTAAAACTTGGTCAATTCTGTTAAACAAGTGTCCAGTCAATCAAAAGATAGAGTCTCCTAATAGCAAAAAAAAAAAAAAAAACTGACCGGTCACAGATATGCGAGTACATGCACATGTCCCGCTGTCCTGCTTGAACAGAATCCGAGTGAGGGCAGAGGACATCGGGAAGACGGGACACTGTCCTGGTAGAGTCCCAATCCAACCTGAGAATCAATCAGATTCACCCTTGGGAAACAACAAAGCTTCTCCCTGTCACCCTGGTCCCCAGCTCCGCCCAGGCTCCTACGTACATTCACCCAGGCTGACAGCTCTGAGCCACTTCCCAACAAGCAATGTGGATTGGGGAAATCCACCTTTTCAGTGTAGGAGTCAAGGTATTCCATTTATCTCCCACGGTTGGGCAGGTTGTGATCTCAAACAGCATTTTCTCTCAGGCCAGGAGAGGCGGATTTGGGAGGTGGAGGGGCTGGGCAGGGAGAAGGAAGGGAGGCAGGGAGGCGCAGAGCTTCAAAGAACATTGCCTCGTGAGGGGGCCGTCGCTCAACTCCACGTTCGGTCTCCATCCGCGTAAGCGTTTTTAACGTGGTCGTGATTAATGCATGCATAAAATTGCATGGGAATTCTTCATATACCATGTATAGATAGAGATGATAACTTACTTAAATATAAATAAGAGTGCCTACAAAAAATTAAGGAAAATACTAACAACCCATAAAAAAATGGGAAAGAACACAAAAGATCGATAGACATATGAAAAAATTAAAATTCAGCCTCTAGGTAGAGAAGTGCAAATCAAAACAATGAGATGCCTTTGATAGCCCATCGAATTGGCAAAGATTAAAAATTGTTAAGATAAAGTCAGTGCCGTGAAGAGTAGTATAAAATCACCACTCTCATATACTGCTTATGAGGCAATATCAGAAAGATATTTTTGATAAAGTAATTTCTGATAAAGAAAGTAATCCAGAAAGAAAAGAATTTATAATATATATATATATACACACACACACATATATATATGTATATATATATGTATATGTATACACACACACACACGCATATATGTGTATAAAGAGTCTTTTAAAGTTTCATATAGTTTGATCAGGTGACTCACTTCTAGGAAAAGACCAAATAAATTATGGCATATTTCTATGATGAAATAGTGTGCCGCCACTGAAAATAAAATTCTAAAGGAATATATAATGATATGGGAACACAAAATGACTATGGCAAAAGACAGAATGCAAAAGAGGACATATTATATAAATTTTCTAAAAGAAAATAAAAAGAGGAAAAAATATTGCATAGAAGCAAATATAACCCAACATTATCTATAGCTACCCCTAGGTGACAGGTTATTAGTGATTTTTGAAATATTTTAAAATATTTTATATTGTTATATTTTATAATAAATATATTTTTTGGTATTTTTGTTTTATGTATTTTATATTTTCTTATATTTTTATTTTTTTCCTAAAATTATTACAACAAGCATGTGCTAATTGTATAAAAAAAGGTATTTGAACAGTACGTGTCCACGTTATTACCTGCAAGGAGCCCACAGACTAGTGGGGGAATGAGAAATGATAGCAAGTGTTTCGAATCTATACTGTGGCAGGTGGCAAGGAGGGACAAGCAAGAAAAGCCTCATCAATGAAAGGACCCTTGAGAGGACTTGAAAGACGACAAACAGCTGAAACAACACACTCAAGGTGGTTTCAAAGCTCTCATGGGTTGGCTTCAGCTTTTTTTATGCTCAACTAAGTACAAGTTAATAACAAAAACAGGACTTTGCAATATTGTCTAAATATTGACCATCGTTGGAGGTGAATGATGGAGTTAATGGGATATATTAGGAAAAAAATGTTTCAATAAAAAGTACACCAACTCCCTAAACAAATCAGTTCAGATTTTCATGGAATCAATTGCTAGAGGAAATCACCTCCATACAAATATGACCCAAACATTATCATCCCACGTTTTAAAACCAAGGAAAGAGAGGGAAAGGAAAACCCTGGACATGGCATGAACCTGCTTTTGAAATTTCACCAAATAAAGTTTCCTTCAGATACGAGTAGCCTTCCTCCCCATGGCGGTATTAATTGTACACACACATCTTCTTTGTCCCTTTTCCTCTCTCCTTCCGCTTCGTGTGTGTGTGTAAACTGTGTGAGCAAGGGGACAGTTCAGACCCTCACAGTTTCAGACTTAGCCACATTCTCCAACAAGCCCTCCAGCTGGCTCTCTCCTGACTTCACCTTCTGTCCCTCCTCACTTCAATTATCCTAGTTAAGAAGTCAGCCAAAGGGGTTTTTAATGCAAGCAAAACAATTTAGAAACACATGGAGTAAGTTGTTTTTAATTGTTTGCCTGTTTACCATCAATGATGAGTCGATACTTTCATTGGTTCTCAGTTTCCACGGCCCTGATTCTGTGACAAGCCACTTAACCTGCCATTGAGAGTGCAGACGACATGAACTATTGTCAAATGTTCTCAAGTGCTGTTGCTTCTAGACAGGGCTGCTTTTAATGATAACGTTATACTTCTCGTTTTAAGAAATAGTTTGGAACAAGAGGAAATCTGGCAAAAAAAAATCATTTTGTAGAAGTTTACAAATGGGAAAAGAATACACAAGATTTTGGAGTTGCCACTGAGTCTTGAAAACGGTTACGTTCTTAGCTAGTTCTTTTACCAGCTCCAGACAGAAAGGGTCCCCCTGGTCCCAGCGCCTGTATCCGTCCTCACGTGTTGTTTTTACTCACATCTGTTTTAAAGATCGCCGTGGAAAATCCCCTGGGACTGAAAAATAACTTACTTCAGACGTTCGAATTTAGTGGGACCGGAGAGGTCACAGAAGAAATGTTTAAAAAACCCGACTGCGGACCGTGGTGGAAAAAACTTTTATTCAGTTTATGTTTTTTCAATGCCCTGATCAATGAAAGAAAAGTTTATGGCGTATTGGGCTGGAATATTGATTATGAGTTTAGTTCTTCAGATTTAGAGGTAAGTGGAGTATCTTTAAAATAAACAATAATAAGTAACCGTGCAGCTCAAACTGAGAGACAACTCTGTGTCTACACAAATACGAAGTGCTTTGAACTATGTAACTAGGTAGAAAAGGCTAATGTTTAAAAGTGTGGACTCTGAGGCTGGCTTTTTTGAAATCAAGTCACAGCTCCCCTGCTTATCCTTGTACACGTTTGTCCTCTGTTAGGCAAGCTAATTAACCCCTCTGGGTCTTAGCTTTGTCAGCAGGATGGGGGAGGGGAGGGCAAATGTCAGTGCCTGCTTTACCGGGTATTTTAAGAGGCAGACGAGTTATGTGGGTGAAGCACTTAGAATAGTGCTTGACACATACAAATCACTCCCCAACCGATGTTTTTGCTTATTCAGTTAAAGCGAGATTACACTGACCCATTGTGGTGGGAAAAGGGTACAGCTTAAGAGTCTCTCTTTACTGTTCTCTGTATAGAATCTTCTATTTGTGCTCCATGTTGGAGGGTGTTTCCCTTATTTCTACAGCAAACGCGTGGCAGCCCCTGCTTAAGCTTCTCCCAGGTTAACTTTATCACGCTTGTGCCTCCAGTGCAGAATATTGCCTCGGTTAGAGCGGATCCCAGAAAAAACTGTATGAGGAAAACCTTGATTCTGCCTCTGGGTGTCTGCCACCGAGACCCACCTTAGATGGGTACCCTTCCATCTCTTCTATGTCTTCAGGAGGCTTTTCAGCTTCCACAAAGAGGCTTTTTAAGCTCAAATGCCTGCCTGTCAGAGGTCATGCTTCTGCCCCGAACTGGGGTAGAAAACGAAACGAAAATAATTGCACTCTATATTAGACAAATGGTTAATGTGCCTTTTACGTGGCAAATGTGAGAGCAGCTTTGCCAGTGGGGTTGGGGGAACGCAGCACCCGGTGCCCAGATCTCCGGGCTTTGGTGCCTGGCGTCCAGGGAGCTGGCTAGAAGGTCCACCTGTTGGCACCTGGGAGCTTTGTGAGGGACTGGACCTCTGCACAGCCTCTCTCATTAAGGACATGGGGACTCCAGCTCAGCGGAAGTTGCGTTTGAGACACAGTTCCTCCCCCAGGGGAAGTCCAGTCCCAGCTGGTCATCGTGTCCAGGGCTGACGGCAAGCCCAGAGGGCCAACCATTCGTGTATCTCCCACCAGACAGACGCAGGGCGTCAGCCACTGAGAGCTCCCCAAAACCTGGACCTGAGCCCCAAGGACAAGGCCGAGAAAAATAACATATCTAACCAGATTCTGTAGCCAAAGAGAAAAAGAACACAGGAAATGGATCGGAATCTTATGATATTTTATCATGAATTCAAGGAAGGGAAAAGTAATCTGTAAAATAGGAACAATGCAATGTCTAAATGAATGAGGAAGTAAAAAAAGAAGATAAATAACAATTGGATCAAAAATAAGAGGGAGAGAAACAACGAAGTAAAAAAGAATACCATGAAGCCGTATGAGAGGGACAGTATCAGCCATATTATATGCAAATGGACTGCAGCCTCCATTAGGAAACAAAAATCGTGAAAATGGTTGTTTTATAAGGAAAACATTTAAATTAATGAAGGAAGTTTGAAACTTCCAGGAAAATAAAAACAGCAAGAAGGGAAGAATAGCAATTCCGTCAGCTAAGATGGAATTTAAGTTGAAAAGGCACCAAATGGTAGAAGGGGAAACAATTTATGGAGACACGACGGTCACAAGCACAGTTAACGTTTACACGGGGCTTCCTCTCAGACGTGGTCGTCAGTACTTAGGGATTTTTTAACTTTACAACGATCCTCACATTATCCTCAGCGAGGTTGATTTGCCTGATTCGTAAGCAGAACAGACACGGCTCACACACGGGAGGTCTAGCTGGGGAGTTTGCGCTCTGGGCCGTTCCACTGTCTGGCCTCTGTATTTATTAGACAATAGCACATACAGTGGCCTGTACGCACATATCTGTCATCACTGTGGGAAACTTCAAACACCTCTTTTAAAATTTGATGACTCTAATAAGCAAAACTAAGACAAAGAATAGAATAATAGAATCCATAAGATAATCGACAGACTTGATTAACAGATATATATAGACCTAACATCCCTCCAGGAGACAGTACATAACAAGAAATGTGATTATCTCAGATAGAGAATATTATAAATTAGGGGGTGGAAGAAAGAGTAACATTTGTTGAGAACTTTAAAAATGTTCTGATTGCTTTTTGTGAATTATTTAATTCTCATAAAAACCTTATGAGGTAAGTACACTGATTATCTTCACATTACAGGTAAGGATATAAAGACACAGGACACTTAATAAATTTGCCCAAGTTACACCGCTGATAAGTAGCAGTCTGGTTTCACGGTTCTTTTTTTTTTCCCTCAAATCATGCCTTCTCTAAATAACTATATTCCGTGTTCTTGGATGAGAAAATTTCCCATGTCATAAACTATCAATTACTCTAAAATTACTAATCAAATTCAATGCAATTTCAATTAGCATCCTATTAGAGAGATTTTGGGATTAATAAAATTCATATGGAAAAAGAGATACTGAGAATAAGCTAGAAATGCACGCACAAAAAAATACTGCAATGTCTTCCCTCACCAGATACCAAGACTAAAACTCACTGTACTAAAATCAATATTGTTTGGTAGAAATAGACTTTAAATCAGTGGTACATAACGGAGAATGTAGAAATTGATCAGAGTTTACATGACATTTTAATACTTGATACAGAAAGTATTTTAACTCAGAAAAAGGGATTTTTTTAAAAGTAAGCAGAACTAGTACAATTGGCCATCCAGCTTGAAGAAAAATACTTTGACCCTTTATCTTACATCTTAAGCAAAAATAAATTCCAGAATGAAATAAAATTTAAAGATATTATAAAATAATATAAATCTTTAAAAATAAATATAAAAGATTACATGTACAATCATAGCATTGGAGATAACTAAAACTAGAAATCCAGAACCATAAAAGAAAAGATAGGCATATTTGATTATAAAAACTTTTATATGGCAAATGTTGACAAAATAAAGTCAATAGACAAATCACAGACTTAGGGTAATATCTGCAATACAAATGACTGACAAAGAGTTAACATCTGTAATATACAAAGCACTCCTAAAATAGTAACAAGAACAAGACAAACAATCCAAAGGAAAAATAAGTAATATATAGAAAATCAAATCTAATAACCAGCAGACATAAAGAAAAGATGCTCAAAATAACTATTACTAGGTAAAACACAAGTTACACTAACAGCAAAGTACCACCCATCAGACTGGCAAAAGTTAAATAGACCAACATCTGTTAGTATCAGGAATGAAAGAACAGTGACACCGTTAGTGGAAATGTGAATTGTTACAGCCACTGAACAACAACAGCCAGAGAGAGAAGGAGAGAGAGAAGGAGAAATGAAATCAATTTCTGTGCATACAGTTACATAGAATATCCATATAAGAGTACCCAAGAAATGAATGACAGTGGTGGCCTCAAGGGACAGGATCTAATAGCTAGAGTAGAAAAAAAGGAAAAATATCACTTTCCCTTGTAACTTGTAACTTGTTTTGTAACTTCTGAATTCAATACCATAGGATTATTCTGTCTATCATAATACAATAAAAATAAAAATAATAATTAGTTAAGTAGTTCAATGTTTGTTCAATGACAAAAAAAGAATTAATGGATAAAAATGTAGATCCTAATGCTTATATTCCCTCCTGATATTTCTATATATTTCTTAAAAGAAACAGCCAAAGCTGTTTGAGAGTCGTTGACTTTATGTTAGAATATCAGAATAAGCTAAAAACACATAGGGAAATCATAAAAACGCGTGGGTTTCCTACAGGTTGCCATAAAGGTGCTGGAAGCCGCTCTGAGCACGCAGGCCACCATTCCCTGGGAGGAACTGCGCTTCCTGATTGGGGACGTGGTCTACGGGGGCTGCGTGACTGATGACTGGGACAGGCGCTGTCTGAACACCCTTCTCTACAGATTTTGTAATCCCGACGTGCTGAAAGATGACTTCAGTTTCTCTGGCGATGAGGTAAGACGAGGGATTGATTTTTTTACATCCCTTGATTATTTTTAACGTTGCATTACTTAAAATCTGCATTTACATAAATCTCAATGGTCACTCATAGTGGCTTTTGTTAACTTCTGTTATTACAAAATTCATTTCCCATATTCATTACCATTTCGCCTATCCAGCCAAGGGCTGTCCTTACAGAGCCTTTATCTCATCGGTACTTAGCTACGGCTAAGGAACAGGAAGCTACAGCTGGTAAACAGGAAGAAAGAGCTCTCTTTTTTTCCCATTAAACAGTTTCTCCCTTTGTTTTTAAACTTATTTCGTAACTGGGAGGTTTTTATCTTTGGACCACCATCACCGATGGCTGAGCGGTCAGTTACTCAGTTCCCTCTCATTCCTCCTATAGGTTTTACCAAAGTGAAAATGATTCGTTAAAGCTTGGCTGCATTCATTGGCTCCAGATATGGCTTACTGAGGCAATGGGTAGTCAGAATCACCCTAGCCTTTAAGTATTTTCCTTTCTTTCTTTTTCTCTTTTCCCAAGAAGAAAGTTATATGTGCATATCGTGCAACTGAACTTTATAATATGGTGGCCCTAGATGTAGCTTTGACAGAAGGGTCTAGAATACGCCACCTACACATAAAAAGAACCTTCTGCATAAAATTTCGTGGGGAAATATTGTGTTCATGCATTATTGCAGGTAGACATCTCAACAGGCAAAAACTAACCATTTTTAAATGTTTAGATATATCTGCCAGTGCCAGCATCTGCAAGCCTAGAGGATTACCTACACGTCATCCAGGCCTTACCTGACGAGGACCCTCCCGAGCTCTTAAGGCTGCACCCCGAGGCCACCCGGGGCTGCAGGGAGATCCAGAGCCAGAATTTCATTGACAATCTCATTACCCTGAAACCAAGAACCACGCACGCCACCGGCCTCAAGGTCAGGTAAGGCTCACTAGTGGTAGTTACATTAGAAAAATCATTAGTTAAAAACTCTTAAATATTCATTTGAAGAGATACAATATAGGACTTACAGAAAAAAATATAATCTAAATTCTCCACGGATACACACACGTCTATGTAATTACCAAGCCTGTAGCAGGTACTCAATAAAGCTTTGTCAAGTGAGTAATTGAATTGTGCCTGGTGAGTGGTATTTTTTAAACTGAAGTTGTCTAAATGTGAAATGTCCTATTCTGTAGGAGAGGGAACATAACCATCATAGTAAGTGGGAGGACAGTGTGGCCGAGAGGAGCTGGCCCTGCTTTTAAAGGCCTGCATTGATTACACCCCCTATTAGCTCTGCCCCCAAGGTCCCACTGCCTCCATCTCCTCACCCTACTTATCCATAAATGGAGATGGGATCTGTCTACGCATCAAGGCCATTGTGAGGTTTAAATGGTGTAGCACACACAGCCCACACCCTCAGGCCTCCACAAGCCTGTGACTATAACATGAGATCGTGGCTGTGACCGCCAGAATGACATCGCTTACGGCCTCAGTGCCTTGACTGCCAAAGGGATCGCTCTTGCCTCCCCACCGTTTGAAGCCACCTCGGATGAAGTCCACTGAGGAACCGTATTTTTTTTAAATCAAAAACGAAGTGTGACAGCAAAACAAGGACATGTATTACTTCATGCGAGTTGTGAACGGACTGTCGAATGGAAGAATTAGCTGTAGTTTCAGACTGCCACCTACTTCGACTGTCATTTGGCTGTGTTTAATGTTTAACCTGGGATGTCAGTTTGTCCCCACTAGTATATAGAGGAGCAGAGTGGGAACCCAGAAGAGGTATGTCCCTTCCCTACTCACCCACTAACTGTTTAGGGAGGTCCCGTCACCTCTCTGAGCCCTGGATTCCTCATCTTTGAAAGGACCCCCCCCCAAAAGCTCCTGTAGCTTTGGTGTTTTATGGCTTTGTTGAGTATCACAGCCTCACCCAGAACGGCGCACACACTGTCCTCCAGTCGTCACCCACTGAGTGTGTGTGACCAGGGACACTTTACGTAAACACGGGAAATTGCGACCCAGTCGAATAACCTAGAAAGCGGCCTAAGCATCCCCCGTCTGGTTGCCTCCTCTGTCTCGTGTCAGTCGTGGTACCTCTTTTATGCAGATACATTCAGACGAGGAACATTTTCCAGTGAAATCTTAAGAAAACTCCAAAGAGACCAGTTTCCTCGCAAACGTCTCAAGTGCACGGAACAGTTTCCTCGTCTGTAGAATGAAGTGAACCCCGTGGTGTCTCTAAGTCTCCACGGGCCTCCACGTCGCGGTCTCACCGTGTTCGCCTTCACAGAGGGGCCTCCTGGAGCGGCCGGCTCTGTCGCTCACTCTTCCCTCCCCTCCTTTCGCAGCCACGGGCAGAGTAACGACGAGCTGGTGACGGAAATCTTGTCCGACATGCTGAAACGGGTGCCCCTGTCCGTGGAGAAAGAGGAATCTACCGGAACGCCCAGCACGCTGAAGTCCATCATGTCGAGCCCCATCTGGGACGCTCTTTATAGGAGTATCAACGGTAAGCACGTCCCATGGGCCCCCTCCCCGTCGCTGCCACCTCCTCAGCGAAGGGCCGCTGGCGTCAGGAGGGCGGTAGAGCAGAGGGGACAAAAGACGCCCCAGAAGTAAAGAGGCTGAGGGGGATGGAAGGCTAGATCTCTGCCTCCCGCCTTCTCTCTTCAAGTCGGGAGAAGACGAGTAGAGAAGGAAATGAGGCCTTCGGTTGATTTTCGTTTTTGGAGGTTGGGCGGGGGGATGGCCTCGAGACTAAAGGTGAAGAAATGACCATCACAGCAACAGAAAGCAGCAGCTCTGCTTGAGAGACTCTCACGAGCTTCTAGGCCCGTGTTCTCTTGGCCTCTCCGCCTCCCGATGCAGCACGAGTCGGTTCCAGGCCCAGCTCCGAGGGGCTCAAGAGTTGGACTGTGGTCATTTGCCCAGTTACATTTTCAACATCCATCCTTGAACCCTTTTAAGAAGATTCGTTTTGGAACCAAGCATCGGGCAATTGTCCATCAAAATAGTCCTACGGTGAAGTCTGGATCAGCGGTGGGCGGCCCAGGGCCTGTGGGACGAATCCAGCCCACCGTCTGCTCCCGGGCAGCCTGCAAGCTAAAAGGGCTGGGAGAAATCAGAAGAATAATAATATTTTGTGACACATAAGTATTATATGAAAATCCAATTTGAGTTCCCACAAGTAAAGTGTGTTGGAACACGGCCACACAGAGCCCGTGTGGCCCACAGAGCCCAAAACATTTGCTAACTGGCCTTCTGCTTTCAATCTCTGATCCAGACAAATCAAATTCTCTTAACTTCCAAATCCTCTCTCTCTCTCCATGTGAAGCCTCATTTTACGTAAAGGTTATCATAATTTTCTCTCTCTCTCTCTCTCTCTCTCTTTTTTTTTTAATCCAGGCTACGATCCCCTTATCCATTGTGCCTTGCTAACCTTTCTGAACCAAGAAATCGAACGGTTTAATAAGTTATTAATTGTTATACATGAATCTTTAAAAAATCTTCAACTTTCTATAAAAGGAGTGATCATGCTCACCCAAGAACTGGAGGAAATATACGACTCTTTCCTTAAAATGAGAGTGCCAAAATTGTGGCAGGTGAGCAATTATCGTTTCTATTTACTTGCTTGACTGAAATAAATATCCCATTTGCAAGCAATAGGTAAGTTAACTGTGGTACACCCACATGATGAAATATTATGTATCCGTTAAAAAATGCCGACACACTTTTGGTGTGAGTATATATTGATAAGCACTCTTAAAAGGCAATTTGACAGCTCTACTTAAATTTATCTCAGAGATGTTTATCACCGGACTGTTTAAAATAGCATAAAGCTGAAAAGAACTTGAGTATCTATTCAGAGGACTCTGATTAGATAAATTAGGATATGTACAGATGAGGTATGTACTGCTGTCCTGAAAAAAAATCTCTAAGATGTATCGTTAAATTTTTTTAAAGTTTCAGAAAAAAATCTGTCATATTTAAGGGTTATAAAAACATAGATATTTATGTAAAATGCTTGTTTATAGGTGTGCTTAGAAAAAGGTATGTGTTCTTTAGACTCAAGAAACCCAAAGGAGAGTTTGGGAAGTGCCAAGAAAGCCAGCAGAACTGGGCCTGGCAGCCCATCCCACTCCCACCAGGGCCCCCCAAGAGGCACACCAGGGGGGGGCAGGGCTGGCTGAGCACAAGACCACAAGATGAGTCAGCTGGTAGCGGCCGGCTGGTGGCCAGCACCAAGGCAAGCTCAAGACTCAGGTCAGCTCCAAGCTGAGCTGGCCGCAGGCCCAGGCTGCTGTGAGCCAGGGGCCAAAGGGAGCCAGGCAGCTGTGTGCAGTGAGGTAGGAGCAGGGGGAGGGGAGCCCTGTATGGGGGGGCTGGTGGCTATTAAAATCCCTTGACTAAAGTAGGAGTTGGGGATGGGGTGGGTACTGGCTGCAAAATTCTGGCCTCTCGTGCCCCTGTTACCCCTGGCAACAACTTGTTCCCATAGGCCAGGAAAAAAAAAAAAAAACTAAAAAATTATGCACCTGTCTCTAAATCCTCACAGAAATCCGCCTACAAGTCATGTAAACCCCTGAGCTCCTGGGTTAACGACCTCATCCAGCGACTGAATTTCTTCAATACCTGGGCCAAAATGGCCTACACGGCGATCCACCATCGGTAGGGATGAAAGCCGCTTCACCCTTCTTCCCTACAGTTTACTTCATAAGTTAACACAGCATCGGGGGCCTGGCCTCGGGTGGAGTAAGCGAGGGAGGGAGGAAGCGGAGACCTACGAAGCTGCGCGTCTTGCCCAAGGTCACTCGCTCCAAGAGGGCAGATATGAAAAGAAATACGAATTAGTTACATGGAATTTTTAAATTACGTGATACAAAATATGATATGTCCTTTTAGAGAAGTCAGTCAGTAACTCAGAAACAACCCCCAGGGCTCTGCAAGGCCCAGCGGGGATTCCTGCTGTAATAACAACATCCCTTGTTACCCAAATGTGACACCTTCTAGTGCTCGATGATGATCTCTCGGGAGCTTTAAAGCCATAGCTGGTCTCCATTGAAACACAGGATGGACGAGGCGCCTGAGTTGAAAAGGAAGGGAGGAAGCTAGGAGGGACTGGAGGGAATCGCTCAGATAACCGAAAGAGCGCAGTTATTACGCCCTTCACCACCCGGCCTGCGGTCTGTTCCCACAGGTACATGAGATTTATCACAGCGTGGAAACACTTTGTTCCGTCACCTAACCCCAAATCCCAAAGTCCTACTGATGAAACAAGTAACTTCTTTGAAGGATTTCCTGCAAGATACTGGCTCCCAGCTTTCTTCTTTCCACAAGGTGAGCGAGCATGAGAGCCAGGCCCGGCCCCGCACCTGGCCCAGGCAGGGCTGTACCCCGTCCCTCCACCGCCAGCCCCTCCCCGCTCCTTTAGGGCGACGGGCCCTACGACAGGGCCCCTAGCGGGAGTGACAGCAGTCCGGGTCCCGATCCTTCAATTGTCTGCTTTGCTCTGCGGTCCAGACGTGGTGGTGACATACATGGTGGTGACGTGGAGCAGGACACTGGGAGGGGGTGGGAGAGGACGAGGAGACCAGACCAGCTGGGCCACCATGTCTGAGGGGATGGGGTAAGAAAGAGGGAGGCGCTAAGCGTGACTGCCAGGCTCTGGCTTAGAGAGCTGGGCGGATGCTGGTCGTTACTGGCACAGGGAGCACGGGGCGAGGAGCAAAGCGATGGCGGGGGTGGGTGGGGGGAAATGACAGTCAGGTCGAGTCTGAGATGCTCAGAGGACACCGCACAGTGTGGGTAGGAAATTGGCCACCTGAGGCTGGAGCTCAAGAGAGAACTCTGCGCTGGTCAAAGAGGCTACGGCCAGGTGTGACTGAGCACGTGGGACAGGGCCACACGTGACGGCTGCCTCCATGGGCACAGAGATGCTCAGAACCCAGGTCTCGTCTCCTGGAGCCCGCAGGCCTCTGGAAGGCGCAGGAGGAGGGCGAGGTCATTTTGCTGGCTGGGCCCATGGCGGTGGCTTCGCGGGCTTTGGGGGATTACAGAGAAGCTTGAGAACGGTAATAATCCGAGGCAGACGGCCTGAGGAAAGACACCAGGCCGGGGGACACCGTCTCGGTGGCGACTTCGCGTAGCAGCAGCGTAGGGGAGGCAGGCCGGCCTGGCAGGGTTTTACGTGCCCAGATACGGAGACTAAAATTCACTTCTGTGAGCGCTGGGCTGGTGGATTCCACGCGGGGTCCTCACACGCCTGAGAACTAGGACGAAGCTGCTGAACTGGCCACCTAAGCAGGATGAATTCACGAGGGAAGGAGGAGCTGGGGGCCAGGAGAATGCTTAAGCGTTTCGCTAGGCATCTCGGTAACGAGCTACAGAAAGCGGTCCAAACCTGGTGAGCACACCAGGGCAAGTCCTAGGCTCACAGAAGTGGAAAGGAAGTCAAGGGGTCTCGCCAGCTTCAGGCATGGCTGGATCCAGACGGCCAGCTGTCCTCTGTGAGACTCTCCGCCTGTGGCCTCATATCTGTTTCCAGTACGTGCTGGTCTCATTTTTTTCTGCTGTACCTGGCCTTTCTCCAAGAAACCAAGGGGGGAAACAGTGGTCACAAACAGCTTAGCAAGTCCACAGGGAAAAGTGCCTCCTTCCTCCAGGGTCCGTGTATGTCATTTCTTGAGAAAGTCTCTGACCCACTCTTGAGTCTTGCACTTGCCCCTGGGACCCGCCCTGGCTGCCAGTAGGATGAGGTACTGTGATCAGCCAAGCTTGGGCGAGAAGTGGGCAAGGTCTCAGGATTTAGGGTCTCAGGATTTATAGCCCCCCCCCCCCCACCGGTACCTATGGTGAGTATGGGAGGGGCGCTGGGCCTACAAAGCACCGCCCATTCCCCAGGGAGTTCATGCAGTGGTCCACAATATATCGACTGTCGCCTAGCGAGTTGGCTGGGTTCACACTTTCCTCCCACCAGCCCAGGCTCACAGCCACCTCTTGCATTCCCTGACCCTCCCTCTTCTCCACTCTTCCCTCCCCGTGAGGCACCAGTGTTGCTGAATCGCTCCCCTGAATCGCCCCCCCGCCCCACCCCCCCATGAGCCCCGAGGACGTGTGCATTCCCTGGGTCCCCCACTCACGAGCCCGCGGTGTGTGCTCCCGTCCACAGCCTTCCTCACCGCCGTGCTGCAGGACTACGGCCGGGCCCGCGGACTCTCCACCGACGTCCTCACGTTCAAGCACCACGTGCTCTCGGACACGGCCGACACCAAAGAGAAGGAGTTCTCCCTCATCATCCAGAAGAAACTCAACATCGTCAGGAGGGCCTTCAAGGTGCTGGAGGGTGAAGGGCTCGGAAGGGGCGGCCTCCCTCTTATCTGCTCAGTCCCTCATTTCTCCGACCACGGGCCTTGCCCCGCGGGCCCAGCCCACTTCGGTCCAGCAAACAGCGTCTCTGCCGCTCATTCCGGGGTCCGGGCAGCTCCCCAGCAGAAACCCCCACCGGCCTGCAAGGGGGCCCTCAGCAAACACGCTCTGAGCGACCTGAGGCGGCAGCCCCTGCCCGAGGCCAGCCCCAGCCCTGTCACTCCCCCACCGTTGCCCCCACTGACTTCAAGGATTGACATGGTTGTTCCCTAAATTCTAACCTGTTCTGGGAAACCATTTCTCCACTCTGGGACCCACACCACACAGATTTAGAAGTTTTACAGTTACATGTGGACACTGGGTGGAGCAAGTCAGTCCTCACTTTTCTGGGTTTTTTTCTTTTTTCATCAAAGTTTTATTTTATTTTTCAATTTTTATTTTGGTAAAATATACATGACATAAAATTTAACTGTTTTTAACTAGCATGAAGTATATTCATAGCGCTGTGCACCAATCACCACCATTTATCACTGGACCTATTGCATCTTCCCGTTAAACACGCTTCCCCCCAGTCCCACCACCGTTCTCCTCACAGTCCCCATGCCTTCACTGACTGCTGTAGGAACCTCACAGACATGGAATCGGGTGTCGTGAGTCCTTTCGTCACTGGCTCTTTTCACTCAGCAAGTCATCAGTGTGGTAGAGCGCATCAGATTTCCGTGGTTTCTAAGACGGGAATATATTGCGTCGTGTGTACATACCGCACGTCTTAGCTCGGGCCGCCTCAACGAAACACCACAGCCTGGGCGGCCCACACAGCAGATCCTTCCTCCCTCCCAGGTCTGGAAGCTGGGCACCCGCCCCCAGGGTGCCCGCCCCCAGGGTGCCCGCCCCCGGGGTGCCAGCGGACAGCGCTCTTGCTGCCTTGAAGGCAGTGGCCTCGCTCTGTCCCCACGGGGCCTTTCCCCGGGGAACACGTGGAGAGAGAGAGAGAGAGAGCGCTCTCTGGGGTCTCCTCCTGTAGGGTCGGATCAGGACCACCCCACCTTGTACGGCTTCACTATACCTTAATCCCGTCCTTAGAGGCCCCACCTCTAAATGCAGCCACACCAAGGGACGAGGCTTCGACCCATGAATCTGGTTGAGACGTAGACATTCCTTTTGTTCATCCGTTCCTCTGTCAGGGGACACGTGGGTGGCTTCCGTCCCTTGGCTATTGTGAGTGGCGCTGCGGTGAACACGGGTGTACTGTCTGAGTATCTGTCTGAGTCCCTGCTTTCAGCTACCTGGGGTGCGTGTGTAGGAGTGGGATTGTTGGATCACGTGGTCGTTCTGTTCATTTGCACAGTGGTTGCACTATTTTCCATTTCCACCAGCAGCACATGGGGGTCTCGTTTCTTCACTTCCTCAGCAATACCGTTGTTTTCCGGGGTTTGATAGTAGCCATCCCAGTGGACGCGAAGTGGTATCCTACTGGGATTTCGATCTGCATTTCACTAATGACTAACGATGCTGAACATCTTTTCATCTTTTTGTGTGCTTGTTGGCTATTTCTATATCGTCTTTGGAGAAATGTCTATATTCAAGTTCTTTGCCTATTTTTTAATCAGAATTTTTGTTGTTTTTGTTGTTGAATCGTAAGAGTTTCTTATGTATTCTAGAGACTAACCTTTTATTAGATATATGCTTTACAAATATTTCTCCCACCCTCTTCACTCTGTTGATAAGTGTCCTTGGATGTACAAAAGTTTTTCATTTTGATGTAGCCCAATTTATTTATTTTTTCTTTTGCTGTCTGGGATTTTGGTGTCATATCCAGGAAATCAGTAACAAACCCACTGGTGTAAAACTTTTCCCCTAAGTTTATAGTTGTAGCCCTTAAGTTTAGGTCATCGATCCATTGTGAGGTAATTTTTGTACACAGCGTAAGTTCACAGTCCACGTTGTGTGTTGACACCCGACTTTCCCAGCGCCATTCGTTGAAGACATCACGGCACCTTCACTGCAGATCGTTGGAGCGTATCCCTGAGTGTTTATGTCCGGGCTCTCTGGTCTGTGGTACGATCCTTCGAGCCGTCATCATGCCAATGGCACTGTACTAACTACTGTAGCTTTGAGGGAAGCTCCCTCCGAAATCAGCAAGTGTAAGACCTCAAGCTTTATTCTTCGAGATCATTTTGTTTATTCGGTTGTCCTTGAGATTCCGTATGAACTTTAGGATGGATTTCTCTATTTTTGCAGAAATCATCCTGGGGATTCTAATAGGGGGTGCCCCGAATCCGCAGATGACCTTGGGCCGTGGTGACATCCGTGTTGTCTTCCTTCGTTCCTTTTCAAAACTGTCTTGACTTTTGCACGCTTTCCTCTTCCAGATGAATTTGAGACGAGGCCGATCACATTTCACCTTTTTAAACAACCCCCCAGGATTTGGGTCGGGTGTCAGTATACTCACATATAGATTTGGGAGAGAATGGGCACCTTTTGACACTGAGTTTTTCCATCTAGCAGTGTGACTTGTCTTCCCATTTAGTCAGCTGATGGGTGTCTTCAGTAAGTTTTGTTTTCTTCTTAGAAAATTATCGTTCTTAGAAAATTATCGTTCGATTATTTTCCTAAGTGTTGTATCATTGCTGAGCCTTCCCGGGGGACGTCGTGCTGGGCCACCCAGCTCCTCCACACAATTTACGGGCCCACCCAGGATACACGTGGGGCCCCCCAAAATTGGCAACAAAATTTTCTACTTAACAGAATTGATCAGAAACGCATTTAACCCTTTTCACGGCAAAAATCTGATGTAGAACCCCTCCTAGACTTTTCAAATTTCAGTTAAAACTCCTAAATGAATCATTGCAGCCACAGTGGCAGAAGTAGGGGACAAAGTGTCAGCACAGTGGATTTTAACTCATTTTGTCGCTGTTCTTGTTCTCTCCTGAAAAAGCTAGGCCGCCATGAGCTGAAAATTCGGAGTTCTACTTGTCCGTTCGGGATCCTCACGTGTAGACAAAAGCTTCCGCCCTTGTTGAAGGGCTCAGAGCAGGTGGAGAGTGAGGCGCCCACCTCAGGACCTGGGGACACCTGCCGTGCGCAGAGGTGGCCCCTCACTGGGCTGGAAGGGGAGCCATCCGCTTTCTCTGTCACTGCCCTGCTCCTCGTCCCCCTGGGAACGGAGCTCCTGTGAAAGGAAGCCACCTGCTGGGGACCCACTGACATCACTTTTCTTTGATCTCAGAGCACAGACTCCAAACACGTTGGCGTTCAAGTTTTCGGTTTGTTCATCGAGGGGGCAAGGTGGAATCCTGAAGAGAAGATACTAGAAGACTCGCTGCCTTATGAGATATGTTGTGATTTTCCCGAAATACACTTCTTGCCCACGAAGGTAACCACCCAAATGTTTATCGTGAATCGTGAGCCTCGGAGCTCCCCCTCAGAAACACAAACCGTCCCCTCTGTCCCCATTCCCCATGACCTCGCTATGGACATTTGATAATATACTTCAGACGGAAAACATTTAAAATAGCCTAAGATATTGCTAAGCCCCAAAATAGATGTTCTGCCAACATCCAATGTTATTTCTTATTATGTACTATAAAGCTATGACAATTAATTACTCCTTAAAGTGGACTTTTTTAGGCATAATTTCCGTATGAAGTTACATAACCACCTAACCTTAAATGTATTTAATTTGCAACAGATCCTCCAAATCTAGCATATTAGAAACTGTGAGCTACTAGTCTGCTTGAACTATGCAATATAACTCTTGAATTGTTTTTTTTTTTTTTTTTTTTTAAGATTTCTACCACAAGTCCACATGCTTCTAACCAGACAGGCTCAGAATCAGAACTCTATACTTTTGAGTGCCCCGTTTACCAGACACCTGAGAGGTCAAGGAGCTCGCCAGAAACTGGCTTCCCCTCGAACTTCTTAACATCGGTGTTTTTATCCACGAAGAAGCCTCCGAGTCACTGGATCACGATGCAGGTTGCGTTGCTGTGCGAGAGGGACGAAAAATAAACTTCCGTACCGAACCGCTGAATTTCTGACTCTAACCAGATTTACGTGTTTCAAGTTATTCACACGTAGGCAATACCTTTTGTAAAAACTTTTTTTTTTTTTTAGCCAGACCGGGCAGGTGCAATCTCTTCCTCCCACCAGTACGTGAACCCGGCGAGAGGGGGACTGTTCCAGCTGCTTTTCTTTCCAGCCCCAGCTTTGCAGACGGGCTCCGGTTTAGGATAATGAGCGTGACCTGAGCTGCAGCTGGTTTGACTTTTCCAAAAATGAAAACCACGACACCTGGCAAGATACCAGGGTGTGTTTTCATGAACCCAGTGACTCCAAACAGTGAGATCCGTGGTTATCGGCAGTAAACTAACCAACCACACGTGGGAAGAGCAGTGCCTGGGATGCTTTTCCCCGGATGTTCTGAATCACACAAAACCAGACACCACAGTTTCCGAGATGAGGGGGAGGACCTTGCCTTAAAGACAGTCTCGTTCTGACTTCAGACCTTCCTTCCCTCTGAAAAGGCAGTCCTAAGAATTCAGCAAATTGGATGAGGGTCAAAAGGTGTTCTGTAGGCAGGGTTTTTATTTTTGAGTGCTATGCCAGGCACGAGTAAGAATTCCCATATAACCCTCTGACCACCTGTGTGCAGTGTGGTCTGTCTGCCAAATTTTATATCTGGAGCTCAGAGAGCCAGTGACTTGCCCAAGCTCAGAGGGAGCAGAGCCAGGATTCAAAGCCACATTCATTGTCACTTGACCGTGGCAATGGGGTCATTGGCAGAAAACATGCTCGTGTGTACACAAACGAAGACCAACAATCCATTCTCTCCGTAGTAAGGGGTGGGAAAAGTGGGGCTCGTACCCAGGACCAGACTCTGTGGCAGCCATGAGCAAAATAGAAACATCTACTTACTGTTATGTCCATAAATCTGTTCTACCAGAACGTAGCATCACGGAAACATACAGGAAGAGCCTAGTTACGCACAACACTACAGAAAAGCATTTGGAGACCCAGTCCCTGTCGTTTAGGGACCAGTAAGAAAATGATAAAGTATAGGATTTTAACAAAAGGTACAAGGCAGAATGGCCCAATTTGGTCCGATTCATTTGCTAAAACGGTTTTGGGAATTACCCAGGGTTTGCTAAAATAGTCCATGATTTACGAAACTACCAACACACAAAGCCTTTTCTCCAAACCATACAAAAATAGAGACCAATGTGATATTTTTAACCTACTTACTTGATGTTGTGCCGATTCTGACACCCACCTTCTACAAAGCACCCTGGGGAGAGAGACACCGATGTGAGGGTGTGTGACCTCACCTAGCTGACACGATGCCTGGCACATGTACTGTCCTTCGAATGTAGAGATGCTCCGGTGATCAACAGAGATTGGTTTGAAAGTATTACTGAATCTACAATAGCTGTGATCATTTATTTTCTCAAACAGCAAATACTAAATTCGTGGCCATTATCTGGGCGTCAGGGCCCCCCACTAACCCGTTCAAGCCCGTTCCCAAGAGCCGCTATGGAAACAGCAGTCAGCCAGGGGCCCTGTTTGCCTGTGGTCCAGGAGGGACCCAAACCAACCGCTCCAGGGGAAGTCAGTTTGATCCCAATGATGCCAGAATTAGTGGGGGGGGAGGGGGGGGGCACACACACACAAAGCTCCAAAGTGATCAAAAAAGAACATTTTTATTTTCGACTTTATTTCTAATACTTCATCATAAAACTTATCAAATAAACATGTCGACAATACAATGAGAAGCAAATTGTAGCTGATATCCAGAAACGGCAGTCCTGTGCTGAGGACGAGCTCCTTTCTCATTGCCAGGGATAAATTAAAAGTCCTCCTTCCTCCCGCACGGCTTCCGTGGTGAATCTAGTCTGGGATGCTACTTGCGGGTGCCGAGTGAAGAGCGTGATAAGAAGCTGCGTGCATGCGTGCACGGCGCTATCGCAACACGGACGGTCCCACCCAACCAGCGTGGAAGACGCCGGGACGCAGAGCGCCGGAGCGACTCCCGCGGTCACGCCGCCCCGAACTCAATTACATGCTTCAAGCTGCAGCGCACAACGGACACTGCACATCTAAACGGCTCCCGTTTAAAATGTATAATAAAAAACCCCAACATATATACGTTATTTATTAGATTCCCCTATGCTTAAGATACTGAGAAGAACTTAAATTTGAATATAGAAGTTTAGTGAATTTGATGTTCCATTATAGATTAAAGATGAGGCTATATCAGCTTAATAACTAAAGCGACCTTATGCACATCTATTAAACTAAGAGCGCGAAATGATTTCAAACTATTTCCTTAAATTGTTTTTAGATGGATAGACTTCAAAAGATGAACACAACACTCCTGAGCAGGGAGGAGAGTTTTGTACATATAAAGGATATAAAAAAATACAGTATAAACTGCATGAGCTGAACAGTAGCAAAAACAGCTTAATTAAAAAGGTCAAAAACATACAAAAATATTAGCCTGAAATGGCAAATTTTCAGCCACCAATCTTTGTAAAAACGTTTAAATAGTGATGTTACTCCAAAAATATATATTCATTCTACTTTTTCTATCTGCAACAGTTTATAAAGGCAAACAAACACCTGCAATTGAGGTAGAGAAGCCAAATTCACAAACTTTGGATTAAGAAAAATACCCTTCCTATATCTTAATAGCATCTTTTACACAATATTAAGTGAATTCTAATTGTTTCAAAAATTTAAATTCACATGTATTACTTTACAAAACTTAATTTAAAATACTGCAAATGTTTTTGTTAAAAAGATACTTAGTCCTGGCAATTATTTCACATTCAAAATACTGTACAAAAAAATCTGAAGTCACCATATATTACATAGAAGCTATGTATTTACATTTCGAATGCAGTTGTAGAAGTGGCGGTTAAGCAATCTATTACTAATGATCTCCCTCAGACAGAGCCCACTGAGAAGCTGTCATCCTCTTGACATTCAGCATCAATGTAAGCCTGGTTTTTATTTTCAAATCACATAACTAGTAAATGATTCAATTTAAAGGGAAATGAAATTCTATTCTCAATGCAGTAAAACAGAAATGTACTCTAAATGTGACAGTGTTTTCATTTAAAGAGAACCAACTTATAAAACAAAAAAGGTCAAAATCTGAAAAATAATCAAACCCCATAAACATCCATAGTATTGTTCTCAGTGCATTTATAAGCCCGTTCACTGCTTACAGATTCTTAAGGGCTGAAAATTTCCTATTGGAATGCAAAGTCTACCATCTTTACAGTTTCCCTGACGTCGCTATGATTTGATAAAAACAAACGTGGTCCATCCAAAGCCGACTGGGCTCTGAAGTCCGGACGCGGAGCCGCTGTCAGTGCGGGGGGCCGGGCGGCGGGGCAGGCGGGCGCCCGCGGTCAGTACACGTAGGGCAGCAGGCGGTAGGGCACGCGCCGGCAGTACTTGTCCCAGGCCAGGCCGTACTTGCGCCGGCACTGGCGCTCGTCGCGGGCTTCGCGGTGGACCAGCAGCGCGGCGAAGTAGATCACGTAGAAATAGGGCAGGATGTGGTTGAAGCCTGTGGGGATCGACAGGGAGCGGAGGTCGGGCTTCTGGTATCGCCACTACGCGACGGGACGCGTATCCCGCTTTTCCCCCAGACCCTCTACGTGAACTTTGTCTTCTTCAAAAACGGGGCAAACGGGTGGAGTGGCGGTGAGATCCCACCGGTGTGTGGCAGAGGCAGCATTCGGAGGAACGGCTAGTCAGAGGGGCGTTCTGACAGGCCCTAAGAACCTCTGTCCTCATAGTTAAAGCAAACGTCCCTATTTCCGCACCACCCCACCCCACCCCACCCCTGTGGCACTCAGCTGCCACCCACCACTCAGGCTGGGCCACACACAGCCCCTCCAAGGCCAGTGCAGACCGAACTGCCTTCTCTTCTTAAGAGCCGAAGCGTTTCAGGATGTATGTGCAACTGAGTCACGAATAAAAATAAATTTCCACATATTCTGCTTAGATCAAAGCTACTGGGCACAGTTTCAATCTTAAAATTTTGCTTTGAAGAGTTTTGAGTAAAACGTCACGCTCTATGGGCTCCAAACGGCCCTGGGAAGCCCAAGAACGGGCACAGGTGGCGGGCAGCGTGGGCCCTGGGCAGCCCTGACCTCGGTCGGGGAACCCACTCACACCGGCTCTGCCCGTGCTGCCCCAGGTGAGGACACACGCCCCGTGGGCAGCTGCACAGAGTCCCATTAGCCCTCCCCCTGAGCGCTTACCACACGGGAGGGACCACGCCAGGGCCATGATGAGGTCACCCAGGTAATTGGGGTGGCGGACAAAGCCCCACCATCCAGACACGAGCAGGTTTTTTCCCGCCGACGTGTGAATGGTTTTCAAATCTACAGAAAAATAAAAATACATCTGTAATGATCTCTAGACAAATAGAGACATAAAATCTTCATGTAATATAAATAATATAAATACAAAACCAACACTTACGTGCAAGCTTCGGATCAGAGGGATTTTTCCGGAATGCATTTTTCTGAGCATTGGAACATCGGAAGATTACATATCCAAAAACTGTAAATGTTTTAAAATCCCACATTAACAATTGAGATATCATCTAATACTTAAAAGCATCTGTAATTTTTCTTAGAGATTATTTCTGAACTCTGAGAACATTTCCAAAGTAGATAATAGTTGGATTTCTTAAGAAAAATTCCAAACCTCTCCATCTCAGAATGTCAGAGCAAGAAAACTATCCCGAAATCCCACAGCTTCCATCGCCTACCTGGGAATACTCCGAAGGCAAAACCAACAAGTATAATGACACCCGTGAAGAAAATCTAATGACATCCCTACTAGAACCCAGCACAATGAAGGAGAGAGAGAGGAATCTCCTCTGGTGGTTACGATACCTACCGGCCAAAACGTGAACACTTTATTAATACGTGTATAGATTAGGCTCAGTTCTAGAACATCAAACACGTAAATATACGCCGGGACCCACTGCGAACCTACACGTTGGTAGTTTTAGTTCAAGTTTCAATATGTCAAAGGTAACAGGCCCTGACATATAGCTGACTATTAACTATTATTAGCTTACCTGTGAAACACGCATAATTGTTTTGAGTAAGACTTGAGCATGGCTGACACGAAGAACCGAACCAGTGATGCAGCAAAACCTTCATTTTAACCAGTGGCTTAAATTTCTCCTCCTATCACAGATACTATTAGTGTAGCAAAACTCACTATATCTGAAGCCCGTTGCTAATCCTGCCTACCCTCCCTCTGGACCTGTTTCGAGAACCGTGGAATGAGAGCTAACCCACACTCGCTGTGGGAACTTCGCCCCGCTCGGCTGTGCTCCTCGCGCCTTCCCCAACACCCCTCCCACGTCCCCAGCACTCCGCCAGAGCTGTTCCCTCTGCCTGACTTATCTGCGCCCCTACCCCATTGTTACCCACAACCTCAGATCAAACACCATATCCTCCAATAAGCTGACGCTGATACTTTCCAGAGAGAGGTTCTGTCTGCCTCAAACCCCCATCACGTCTGGTCCATCAGTCCCTCTCACACTCTCCTCTCCACGCCTCGTCCCCGTGTCCGGGAGCGTCATTTCCCGTTAGAATGTCAGCCCATGAAGGAAAGACTGACTTTCTCCTTTTAAAGGTACCCACCACAAAAAGCAGGCCCAGAGTAGAAAAAAAAGATGAATCGTTACTAAAACGAATTTTAAATCATGTTACCAGTTCGATTTAAATTTATTAAACTTAAAAGCAAACTGTCTGTTTAAAAATTCTCTCTCTAGAACAAACCGATGGCTGCCAGATGGGAAAGGGGTTGGGTGGCTGGATGAACAAGGTAAAAAGATGAAGAAATACAGTTGGTAGTTACAAAATAGCCACGGGGATGTAGAGTACAGCATCAGGAATATTACAGTGATACTGTAATACCTACGTACGGTGCCAGGGGGGTACTAGACTTATCGGAGGGATGACTTCATAAAGTATTTAAATGTCTAATCTCCCTCCCGTACACCTGAAACTAACACAATATTGAATGTCAACTGTAAATTTTTTTAAATGTCAAATGAATAAAAATTCTCTCTTCAGAGACTACTAAAGAACCTACATACGACTCTTCTCATACTCATCCAACCACTCATACTTCAACGGTGCGCTAATTACAGGGCACGTTATAAATACGCAGACACCAGAGTACGACAGACTCGGCACGGGGTACTGAATACACGGAAGCTGGAATTAATACTCACGCTTCAGAGCAATGATCAGAGCGGCCGCCGGCCAGGACACTTCATTTGGATGATGGACTAAGTAAAAAGCTTGGAAGCTGTAGATGAACGGGACCCAGACTAAGTCTCCAAAAGCCAGCATGAACCCGAACCCGTCGTGGATGATGTCCATGGTCGTCAGCACCGCCTCCTGTGACAGCACAGAGAGGAATGGGACTTAAAAACGTGTGAGAGAGAAAAAAGGTATGTTTAAACGACTCCAATAAAGTACTAGTTTACAGTCAAATCTATACGGGGCTTTGGGAGGGGACGCCAGCCAAATGTTTCTTAAAGTAGGGATGGGGAGCCGGTCCCCAGCACGTGCGTCACACTGAGTCCTAATGCCGGGTTCACCTCAGTCACACACACACACACACACACACACACACACACACACATACCTTAATTTAAAAATAATTTATTGCTAAAAGATGGTAACTATCATTGAGTCTCCAGCAAGTTGTCATCTTTTTCCTGGTGGAGGGTCTTATCTTCAATTTGTAAAAAACACAGTATCTGCAAAGCGCCCGCCTGTACACAGCACTGATGCCAGAAAGCTAGCAAGCACGAACTCTGCTAAAGACCCAGAGCTCTAGGTTTGAGAAAAAGAGCGACACCTCCAAAGAGCAGTTTTTTTCCCCCGGAAAAAAAGCAAAAAGACCGTGGAACAGAAAAACGAACGTCTCAGACTCTGGGCCCCCAGGGCTCACACTCCGGTCACGAGCGCCCACTCGCAGGCGCGTGGGCTCGCCAGACCTGTGGCTGGACGCCAGGGGGCCGAAGCAGGTAAAGACGTGGGAGCAGATGCAGCAGTAACAACACAGGCAGGTGGGAGTGAGGGGACAGGGTGGAAAGGGGCAGCCTGACCCGGTCCCTTCCCGGGGCATCGGTGCCGTTGCAGGCCAGCCCCACAGCAGCCCAGATGAAGGTCACGTATATTTAAATTTCTACTCTCAGTGTCCTCAGGTGTGGCCCATCCAAATACGGAGGCATGTCTACCAACCGACTGAATGAGAAAGTTAGCTCAAGATGCTCAAGAAAATCGTAAAATCAAGTCCCTTCCTCGAGAAGTTTACTCTCATCTGGCTGAGAAAATGATAACATACAGAAAAAAATAGCTTCCCATCCCCAATCCTGGGGCTCTGCAGAAACTGCCCTAAGAGTTTTTCCTTAAGATACAAACATTTTCTGTTAATTAACAGAAGATGATGTTTGGCTAAATCTCCAAAAATACATATATAAATTTCTAAGCCACTTAAACAATGACTTATTCTCCCCATTTTCTAAAGAAGACAGGGCCCTGAGAGGTCAGGTCACTCACCCACACCGAAAGCCATCTGACCCCAAAACCTCTGCTCTTAACATTACCTCGTTCCAGAGTGCATCCACCACGTATAAGAGCTGGAAACTGTTAACCAAAATCATTGCCAAGGATGGAGTAGCACGATTCTGTAACTTCATCTCAGCCAAAAGAAACGCCAAGTTAATAACCACCTGAAATAGAAGGGGAAA